>JAQGCM010000646.1:0-22418 GCA_034699705.1 Hymenaphorura dentifera
GGACTAAATGTCGACAGTCAAATTGTCTTGATATCTAATGTCAAGGCGATATTCAGTAAAACTAAATCCTTCGGGCTTTCCCTCTGTCGCGACTGATTATTATTTCACTATTTTAATTTATTGTTTCTGTGTTAAATCTCAAACCTAAGTTGCATTGAATTAGCAGAGTTCTGATGTTAAGCTTGATGAACTACGTTAAACTCAGATTATATATAAAAATAATGCTTGTGTGTTTCACTTATCGGTGGAGAAATATAGTTTCACTAGTCCATATGCGAGCTTATTAATCTAATCCACTTTCCTATAAAGTTTTAGTAGTCAAATGCGAGCTCCACCGCATGCTTTGCACGGATCCAAACTTAAACTTAGCTGATAAACTCCCACAACTAAGGATAAATGTTGAAATCAAATTTTTCTTGCAGCGTTTTACTTGAAAGTTCCACAATTATATTTCAGTATTATTCAAGCGATATTTGTTCTTAATTACGTTTAATTATTTAATTTAGGCTATAGACTTCAATGGCGATCACCGTAGCCAAAAATGCTTTGAGAACGGAACTCAAAAAAAGGCTAGCGACAATGTCTCCTGACGAACGAATTCGCCAATCCAAAATTGTAACCGAAAAGGTGATTACTCATCGTATATACCTGGATTCAATTAACAGATTTGCAGAGTGGTTGTGATCAGTGGATCAACTAAATTGGCTAGAAATTGCAAATATATATTTTCAGGTCGTTAGCAGTGCAATATATAAATCAAGTCAGCGGGTCTGCCTATACCTTAGCATGGAAGAAGAAGTTTCAACCAAAGAGCTGTTGGCTCACATTTTATTTTCTGGGAAACAATGTTTTGTGCCAAGGTGAGTCTAAAAATTACAACTCCTTTGGTGATTGAGTTGTCAGATTTTGAAATAAGAGAGAGAGAGAGAACATCTATATTAGAATTTTTTTTAAATGCGTTATTTGTGATTGCATTTTCAGATACCTGAAAGAAGGAATGGATATGCTTCGCTTACATTCGATGGACGACTACAACACATTACCGCTTACAAAATGGAATATTAAACAACCTGAAGACATCTCTGGCAGAGATGAGGCTTTGGAAACAGGTAAATTGACTCACAAATTTCCGAAGCAAAATATAAAAAATCTTGTATCACATAAAAGTGACCTAGCCAAATAGTCTTCTGTAATTAGGTTCGCTAGCTTGATTTTCTTTTTGATCATTGCAACTTGCAACTTGCCCAAGAAATTACACATTTCATTGAGTCACGCTTGGAAATGTTCTATTAAATTAGAATCTTTAGTATTAATGAAAACCAATACATGCAATCAAAATTAGTTTTTAATTCTTTTCAGGTGGGCTTGATTTAATTATAGTTCCTGGATTAGGATTTACCAAAGAAGGACACAGACTTGGACGAGGGAAGGGATACTATGATGTCTATTTGCAAAAATGTTTAAAAATGGAGAGACCGAGACCGGTAACCACAATTGCCCTCGCCTTTCAGGAACAAATTGTCGATTCTATTCCAGTGTCTGAGCACGATATTCTTATGAATTTCGTTTTCTTTGCACCCTGACTGAACTAAATTTTAAAAACGTGTCTGTCAGAAGAAGAATTATTGAAGAATTATTTTGAGAAACTAGAAAATTCTACCTTATGTGAGAATCCTTACTAATCTCGCAGTTTTGTAGTTAAAGTACCTTAACACTTTCTTACCACAAAGCAATAATGTTTTTAATTGCAGTGAATCTAAATACACTCACCAAATGATATTAAGTACTAACATCAATTCTAAGCAAGTCAAAGGAACTCGGTTGTGTAATATTGGATCGACGCCATACTATTTTGCGGTTTATCCTAGTTAACGGTTACTCAATTTCGTCCATTAAATAAATTACAATTACATTACATTCCACGAGAAATTAATTGGTTGTTTAATAGTTGGCTAAATGTTAAAAGTTGAGATTCTAATGAAGTTCGTTACTTCATAATAGTACGTGTATGAATGCTTAACTATTCTTCTGATCTGGTCATCATGATAAGAAACATTCACTTAATTTTTTACGCCATTTGCTGCATGCTGTATCAGCAGAAAGAGAAACCAGAATGAATTTTTCGACACACACAATGTGTGTAATGGTATAATTACATATCCTTCGGTTCCAGCCAGAGCTTGCCAAAATAGAACGCTAGATGATTTGAGCTAGACCTTGAGATAAAATGATAATAATATTGTTGTGATCTTTACCAGTAAGTCTTTGCAAACAGGCGGAAATGCAAAAATACATTCAAACATCTTCAAACTTTTCCATAACCAAAGGCTGAGAAGATCACAGATGCAAACTACAAAACTACGACTACGAGTACAACTATTGCATACAATGCTTGCCAGAAAAGTTTGTATGTGAGGAAGACATTAATTTGGTAAATCGCCAAAAATTTCTTGTTAAGGTTACACAAGGTTTGCCCTGAAAAAGCACGCTACTCGACTTTCTACAATAATGAGTGCCAGATTCTTTCGAAAAGCAAAAGTGCAGAGCAAAGTGTGCAGGCCAAACATTGTACGCAATGCGAATAAGATGTACAAGATTTTTTAGATTTGCCCTTGCGGAGGTTACAGTGTTATTACCTCTGCTCACTCCTCAGCATCATAAATTATCTCACCGAAATCTTATTTATTTGACATATTACACTGACTGACTGTGCCTAATAATATTGCATAACCTGACAGCATCAAACTATGTTTAAAAGTTACTCTTGGCGATTTCATCTGTTCAAATTCCAATTCCAATTTGCTTTAAAATTGATCATTTAAATGCTGACCCAAAATGTATGTTGTACGTACGACTACGATGTGAACGTCAGCAGGCGGCAGAAAAGCGCAGCAGCAACTAAATTAGTTAGAGAAGATTTCAAACATGGATTTTGCTTTGGATTTAAAATGTGTTCAAATGATCTCAAAATAATGCTGTCACTTCAACGAAATTCAATGTTGATCTCAGTTCAGCTGAATTTAGGTCGGGGTTGAAGGATTCACGTAACGTACAGCTGCAGAACATCGCATAAAAGTGTGGCTAAAATGTCAAACTGTCTGGTAATTCGTTCAATCCAGATTAAAAAATAAGTGACGCATTTCCTGCAGAAAAATTTATGAGATGAATGTGGGTCACCACTTTTTCAATATCTACAAGTTCTTTGAGTTGAGTGTAGCACAAGCAGTACTGTCAACTTGTGCTTTGCTTTGGATGAAAATGAAAATACTTGTGGTAGCGTCAAACCAAGCGTCTTAGCATTGACATTGATACATTGACGTGTTTATTCAATAAATAAGTGATCACGCAACGCTGTCATTCTGACAAATTCAAAAAAGTACATTAATTTGTACACGCATATTAGAAGATGTCAATAAAATTATAACCTTACATCCCTACTACAACTTAAACTACAACTTTATCTGCTAAATGAGAATAAGAAAGTACATACATTCATATTTTGAAATGCTGGCTACAAAATTATCAAGCCTAGCTTGCTAAAAAAAACACTTTAGTTCGACCAGACAATGCAGACCTGAATGTCAACGAAAAAATAATTCTAAGGAATTAGGAAGGATTTATATTAAAATCTGGAAACTATTTTTTTAATTTTCTAATTTAAGTTGACTAATTTTCTTTTCTAATTGTTCCTATCAAAAATCTTGATTGATTTCATTCAGTATTAAGCTCATATTGTAATTTATTTAGTTGATTGTAAATTTAGCACTGACTGACTCACTTCAAAGTCAAAGATGTCGCATTCTCATATTATTTATCGCTTATGTTATAATTATGACTAGTCATTCAACTCATTCGATTCGATTGGAGTTGAAGAAGCATCAGCATCAGCATGGAAGCTCAAGCTCAGATAAAGAATTAAATGAATTTTTTACTCATAATTTATGAATGATGCGACGTGCGAGTTCGAGCACATCAATGTGAGTGAGTCAAGTTTATTTTTTCTTGAGTCGCGAAAGAGTTAAGTTTTATTACTGTACTTTGGCCAGTCCTAAAACGATTTTTTTTTTTTGAGTTGCTAAATTTCAATGTGGACGACGACTCCGTTGGCCTTCATTCGTTTCAAGGCGATGATGGTGTTGACTGCTTTCACCCATCTTTTCTTCACAACGTAGCGTTTCAATTTCTTTGTTCCGATTTTTACATCCCGATTATTTCGCAACCAGTCATGATTCAAATAATCTCGAGCCAGACCTCTACATCTGTCGTTCATGCAATTAATTTCAATTCAATTAATTTTTCGACGCGGGGAATAAATGCATTTGCAAAATCTTGCTCTGGATTTGAATCTTTCAAAAAATAATGTACCGTATTTAAAAAAAACCTTAACTCAGGGAATGTTGTATTTCCTATGGGAAATACGCTGTTGGTTGGCCTGCTACTGACCTGGCACAATTTTTTTTATCGAATGTGAGTGTTGAATTCCTTTCAATTCTCACAAAAAAACTGTTTCAACGGATTGAAATTTCTGAACTTAACTGTCATCGTCATAAACTGAAGAAAAAAACGTTAATAAATTTGAAGTTTTTTGTGGCATAATGTTGACCTGCCAGACACCAAGACCGTGGAGTGGACATACTCTAGTCTATTCAGCGGCACCACGCACTGCACTGGGAGCTTCGACTAGTAAAAGCAAATAAAAAAAGCGTTTCGAGTTCAAGATCAACCAAGCAATTTGCGTGTTAGTAAAACTAACACAAGAAAACACCTTGCAAAACAATTTATTTAGTTATCCCACAAACAACTAATGCTCTTCCTGGCTGGCTCACATCAGGCCGTACAATCGTTGAAAGCATTTTTTGACGACGCTAGACGTTCAAAAACATATTTTTGCAGACAAGCTAGGGTTTCACTAAAAAAAATTAGTTTAGAACTTCTGACTCTGACTCTGACGACGGTAAGGACTAGGAGAACTCTCAAATTCATTGCCATTGCAGATTGCATGCATTTGCTATATTGACTATTAGGTTTTAGGGAGATTAGTTTGACTACATAGTAGATGAGCCTGAGCCAGGAAGGACTAGGACGTTCAAAATTTCTATTTTCTACTTGATCATATATCATTTGTGGTTCACACTGGGCGCAGCCGGTTGAACAAATTGCACAATCCGGACAAGCATGTTTATTTTCTTTGGAGGATGAATGAATGCCAGGAATGTGTTGGTTAAGACAGAAGGGTGTTAAGGATATGACGTACAATACATTTGAGAATGAGCAAAAGATGTTTCATTTCACGGATGTCTTTCTTGAATGATAAACTTTGTCATCTCAACTCTTCTCCAATCCAAATGCAACCCCGGCCCTCCGTACGGTTCCTGAACCCAAACCCAAAAGCAGAACCGGCAAGTGACTTTTGCGTAGCAAATATGCAGAAATTTTCAATGTTTAGAAAATTACAAGGTTAAATACTCCATAAGTCATTTTTATCACCAACCCCTAGACCCAATTTAAATTTCAACGAACTGGTTGAGAGGAAGGAATGTGAATTTGAGCTAAGACTAAAACTCAGCAAGTGTTTGTTATGGTTTTTTTGTGCTAAAAACTTGATTGCTTTATTAAGAAAACAAAAATTCACTCATATTTTGAGAAAAGGAGGTAAAGTACAAGGTACACTCGCTTTCGCTTCGTTGAGACATGGAACATAATATGTGTGGTTTAATAGCTAGACCTAGACTACGCGTACATATTTAGCTTCACTTTAATTAAGTATTTACATAGTATTTCATGTCTAGTTCATTTACACCTCGAAATGACGCATGTCTCAACACTAAGGTATGCTTGACATTTGTGGAAATTTAGCCCGGCGTCAGCAAACCAGTAAGCCCTTGCACTTGCACTGCTACTTTTTTTTGCAATTTCCATATAAAGTTTGACTTACATTTTATATTCGTTTGTTCAAAATAATATTAATTTAAGATTAATAGTTAGGACGATAAGTTTACTTGACGGATTTTGATGCACTATGCCGACGTCACTGTATAAACTGCATGAACTAGTCAAAAACATAAAATGTGACATAATAATAGTAGTAGAAATCAAAATTAAATTTGTGAACTTTTTAGGCTTCCACGTTTTTTTTTACAATAATTGTCTTTTCTCTCGTCGTCGTTTGTCATTTTAAATAATTGGGTTTCGGAATTCTTGCCTAGAAATTATTTGTGGGAATTGGTAATTACAATCACGATATTTTGTGAAAGGAACCTTCATCTATGCATTACGCAACACCTGATGAAAGTTTCGCCATGCTACATTACATTTGTTAAAAACTTTTTCTTCCCAAATATTTTGGATTTTATTTTTGTGATACTTTGTAAAATTGTGGACTGTCAGTCAGGGATTTTTACTTTACATTTACAGAGACCTCACTCCAAGAGCATTTCCGGAGTGCGTCCACGCCCACGCATTGTGATGTATGTGTTTTCATGATCTGTAGATCTTCATGAAGTTGATAGGAGAAACGCCGAATTTGCCCAACAATGTTGGCTCCACAGTCCAAGGAGTTCGCATGAGCTGAGTCTTTCAATGCAGCACGCCGAGAAATATAACTTAATTCATGAGGAAGCGGCGGTGTGTTCTCATAAAGATGTGAAATGACGCCTCTCGGACTGTCGAAAATGTAAGGTTTATCAGTCCATCTGGACACAAATGTTCTGAGATGATCTTTCGTCAGGTCCAAGCTTCCCCTTTTCTCAGAGTTATTTAAACTTGAAGTCAAATTTGTTGTCGTGGGTGGGGGACATAACGGTAGTTGTGGCGGCTGCGGCGGGTATTGGTGTGAACAAGATGGGGAAGTCGTAGGTGAATTTAGAGTCGATGTGGACAGGATGTTGATGGAAGTCGAAGACCCACCCAGAGATGAGTCAGATGAAGGTGAAGAAGCAGAAGTAGAAATTTTGTCCTCATCAGTAGTGGCAATGTCAATACTAAGTTCAACATTGATAGGTTTGCTCTCACAAGAATATTTTTTAGGCGTAAAAGGAGTGGGAGAAGAAGTAGTAGAAGATTTTTCAGTAGTCGTTTTAGTCGGCATAGGTAAAAGCCATCGATGTTTAAGGCACTGAGTCGCCAACAGTCTTTTTCTAAATAGAAATAAAATCAACAATGACAAAATATTATGCTGTTAAGACGTGTTATGATATTGTGTTAAAAATTACGGCATGTAATGACGATTGCAAACAAAAGAATGAAACAATAATCTACGTTCTTCTGGGTGATGAAATTCAGGATTAAGACTAACGCCAGATAACAAAGCAACGCTTGAAAACGTGCGCAACCCAAGAACATTCTTCTCTACAAATTCTACATCTTTCATTCCGATCGTCAATTCTTATGATGATGCCTTGCCAATTTGCCATTTCATTTCATTGCAGTTGTAATTTGCAATATGCAATTAAGAAGAAAGTTGTCCACATAATACAAAAGTAGTCAGGGTTCAGGACAGGACAGAAAAATAAATAAAACAAAACAACGTGTACGACATGGTCATGAATGACTCACTATTATTGTGATTGTGACTTGTTTAGCACCGTCATAATAAATTGTAGTGCGTGTGTGTTAACTAGTACAGAATTTGCACGTGGCCCGCATACGTAATTAAAATGAGGTTGTCCAACTAATTAGATGAATGTACAGAGTGGCGGCTGGCTGTGGCTGTGTGGCACAAGTTGAATTGCAAGATTTAGACTCATAATTAACATGCAGATGCAGTGTACCTTTACAATTTCTTAGCCAAAAACCAAGGCTGTACGTGCTTAGCTGGTGGTTTCAAAATGTGCTCAAAATGAAAATGAAATGAAATCTTGCTGTGGGCGTTGGCGGAATTCTATTCATCCTCAATCTCTATAATTTGCAGGTTTAGGGAAACGAAATTTTTGGACTAAACCCAGGATTTACGATTCATGATTCATGGATAGCGTCGACTAACTTTATGATTTAAAGTTTAAAGTGAGATTTTGCTCACTCTAAAGGTACTAATTATGGCTATTTAATTTTCATCGCCAGCCTTCCTAATAGTCTTGATTCTAATCTTAGGAGTTGTGCCAACTTTTCATAAAATGTCAGATCTCGAGATTGAAGAGATTCATTGGATTCACTAGGGTTATCCCTGTTTTATTCGCACATCTCAATCTAAATTCGCCTATTCTTCTTAACCTGACTCTTTGAATTTTTCATTGGATTTTTGGAGCCGGAGTTGGTTCCGACGAGACGCGTCGCAGTTTTGTCTAAATGAAAGGTTCACACTGTTCCCATTTTAATTCGGCACCATTCCATCCAATGCAAACATTTTATTTCTGACCCAAGTTCCTCGCCAAATCCATTAAAGCAAACCACAGACAACCGAGCTCTTATTTTTAATCATCTGTAAAGCTCAACCAAATCCCAGTAAAAGCTAACCTTATTTGCCGGGGTCGGGACAATTTCTCTGCTAATCTAACTTTTGCCAGAAAATGAATTCAAACAATTCCCATTCCTAGCAGCCTTCTTGTTGGGCACATGCAAGCAATTTGTTTTTATCTAATCTTCTGCCTCCACGACACGATACGACTTGATAGACAAAAGAACGGCAATTCGTGATGTTCTATTCTTTCTGCATCCTCGAATCTCGCGATTTAGCAAATTGCGGTTCCATCTCAATTTAATTTGCAAATGAACTTCGACCGCTTCCTGGGCAGTCATGAGTGATTGGTGTCGGGTATATTTGTCATTTGCGCTCAAATAGAACCAGAGAAAGATGATAAGAAAAAAATGGTTTTAATTACTTTTTATCTTTTGTGAGCAGCCGGGAGATGAAGTCTTGGGCATCGTCCGAGATATCGTCGAATGACTCATCGTCAAAGTCATACTTAGCGATTGTGACATTGGCCATCGTCTCCTGAAAGTTTCATTTTATTATGGTCAATAAAGTTTGCGCAGCGCGGAAATAAATTATCAGCAGAAACAGTGTCATTCATTTCTACTCTAAACAAAGCTGTGAGAATGAGTTCCGAGAATCACTAAATGACACTGGCTGAGCTGAGTCTGGATTTGTGAATTCGCACAAATTGAGCACTTTTGATTTATTTGACTTACCACGTCCGTTTCTCCCATGAACGGGGATAAACCAGATAGTAAAACATATGTGATGACGCCCACAGACCATAAGTCAGTCGCAAATGTGATTTCATCAAAATTTACCACTTCAGGGGCGACGAATTCAGGAGTGCCAAATAATACCTGTAGTACAGACACACGCATTTTCTCATCAAGTTATATTTTTTTTTGGTTAGATAAGGGTCAATAATGCAATAGGGACTACAGGGCTGTGTTTTCTCCTCAACCTTGTCCGAGTGTAAATTATACCGTTTATGCAAATCATGGCAAATAGGCTGCTATTTGCTTATTTGCTAATACATACAACTTTAGTGATAAAATCAATTTTTACAAATAATACGGTACTCGGAAATTTAGTATTTGATGCTAAACAGGATTCGAAGGGAAAACTTTGAGAATCAAAAGTTTAGAATTCAAGTGAACCAAACCAACCTGTAACTTTTTACTTGGATCATAAAAACGAGCCAAACCAAAGTCAATTATTTTGATTCTATTTCCATTTTTGGAGAGACACATGACATTTTCTGGCTTCATGTCTAGGTGGAGAATTCCCTTGGAATGTATGTACTCAATAGCCTCACAGATTTGACGAACAAATACGGCACAAGCTCTCTCCGTGAGAATGAATTCATCTTGAATTACCCGATCAAATAGTTCACCGCCGCCAACCCTGCAAAAATTGCATCATTCAATTTGAGCACTTCCTTTTCACACTCAGCACACACGTTTAAATAAAATTCTATCAATCCTTCAAGCTTCGGACGATTTACGCTGCAGTATTATTCCTCAATGTTAAAATTATCACATAAATTGCATTTTCACTCTACTGGAACGGGAGTCAAAGCCAAAAAGTGGAAAGATTGCGGAATGCGTTTGCTTGTTGTTGGGATGGTATTCAATGTTAGGATTGAATGCAGAATGCAGTTTGCTTGGTTTGGGACACCTAAGGACATAGCAGGAAACGTTATAATTAAAATTGGCAAGTTGAGGGCATGATGGGTTGTGGATTGGAGTACATAGGAAGGAAGGAATGTGTCAAACTGCCAAAACTTTAGATTTTGTAACAAGACAACGAGGGTCGAAGGCAAGAGCATTTGAGCATGTTCTACTTCAACCATGAATACGACGCGGGCGGACACGACGTTGGCCGTCGTCGACAAAAATGACAACGACGACGCTATCGAGATGAACAAATTAACAATAATATCAGGATCAAGGTAGGCAGATTGTTGTTCAAGATTTCATCTCTGCCAAGTAAATACCAGATAGGCAAGCCAAGTCAAGTCAAACAGAGTCCGACACAATAATGGAATCTTTTTAGGAGGACCCAACTGAGCAACAATTAAGAGATTTTAATTCCACCTGTCCACTTACATCTCAAGGACTAGACAAGTCTCAGCTCGATTCACATCTTCAATGGCATCAAATAACTGAATCAATCTCGGATGTTGCAAAGTTCTCATGATTTCGATTTCTCTCTCAACATTCAGCTTCTCGTCCTTCTTCTTTGTGGTCACCACTTTAGCTGCCAACATGAGTCCGGAAGCCTTGTCCCGACATCGGTACACTCTCCCGAATTTCCCCCTAATCAGTCAAATAAAAATCGGGGTTTCATAATTGTTGCAGCTAATTAGGTCGGCAGGCAGAATATTGTTCATACATTACTTTAAAATTTGTGAATTTACAGTAATGAGTACAGTAACGGTGGTCTATAGTTTCTCAGGACACTTTGTCTACCTTATCAACCTGTGCCGGTTGCCTTTTAAATTGCCACTCCCTTTGATCATCCTTTGATTACAAAGAACTTAAAAAGGTGATGAAGATGCATTGGAAAAAAAGTTGATAACTCACAAGCTAATGTAGGTACAAGTATATAGCAGGGCAACAATGCATCAAATTAGGATAATATCGGCAATGTGTTTGCCTTCGTAAGAACAATGTACAGCTAACGCTGGGCTAACTGAGTCACTCGATCTTTAACAATGCATAAACTCGGCCCTGACAAGATGCACGATTTTTATCAAGTTAATTCTAATTAAATTAATCGGAGAGATCGAAAGTCATAAGGTTACAATTACACTACGGCGGATTGCCAAAATCTAACGGTAAGAATAATCCAGAAAATGTTGGAAAATTTTGTGAGAAGTTGCTATTGATTTTAGAGCAAAAAGTCTAGACTCCAACATGTAATATAAAATTTCCATGAGCAGTTTGCAATGAAATATTGTGTGAAAGTGTGAAGTTTGAATTCGATTCCTATTTTTTGTCCACTTCCGCAACACCCATATTTCTATTTAAAACCCATGAAACGAATTCAACCACCTTCCTCAAGAGAACTCCGTATAAACTATGCAAATGAAAACATTTCACGAAAATGGAGTCGTCAGAAATCTTAATCCTTTCCACTACGCATTTTTGTTGTTCGTAGCAAAATAAAGTATCTTGCAAAGCTTTGCCAAAAACCAAACTGGCGCCATTCTAAAATTAATGCAGTTATTATTGGCATTGATGATAATTCTTTTTTGTCGTGGGTCTGAATGAAGTTAAACTAACTTGAGCTCTAAAGCTAAGAATTAGCCACGAATACACTTGTTTGAGGGGGACGAAACGAAGGGGACAACATTAAATCTTGTCTAGTCCGTCTGGTCTTATTTATGAAAAATGGCACAAATGAAACATTTTGATTACTTAGACATACCGCGCACAAGAATGATAATCAATTTTTGTAAAAAGTATTTAAGATTATAAAGATAAATGCTTGCAAAACTGAACAACCTTGTAAACTCATTATTCTAATTATTTCTAAAGAGATAGGAGGGCAGAGCAGAGCAGAATTCTAAAAATTAATAATCATGCTGTTACACAAGAAAGTTTTTCTCACCGTCCAATTTCTTCCAAAATCTCGTAATCATCTCGAATGCTAGTTCCTCGCCGAATATTCACGTCCCGGTAAGGAAACGTGGGTTCCAGCTCTATAAATACAAAAAACGTAATCATAATTCATGATCATCAAGATAATAGGATTAAAATTAACATCTTGTCATGAATGTAACGCATTAAAACGGGCCATGGTGCGCACGCAGACTACTGATTAGTTTAACATCCAAAATTACACGGACATTATGTTTTCTATGTGTTTATTTATCTGCCCTTAAATGTAATGTTTGTCATATATGCAGTGAGTATTTAAGTCATCAGATTTGACACTTGTCCATGTTATTCTGCGAATGCCTAATCCATTCACATAGTGATTAGTGATAATCACTCATCACACTCATTCAAGTGCCTCGTTCGCACTCACTGATCTAAAAGGGCGTGAGATCAGATCTCAGGACTCAGGACTTGTGTGCAGAGCAGCCGACTAAATTTAATCTAATAACACATGTTCAAGATCAAACAAAAATAAAATTAATTCCATCCTAGTTTCCTACCTCATCGTCATCATCATCACAAATCATTTTTTTTCGCCTATGCTCATCGTACATAAAAACTCATCTGGAATTCGAATAAGAACAAAAGAACCAAATGCAACCAGATGGTCAGGCAACTTCTTGTGTCAACTCTCTTGACTTCTTGATTGACAATAATTATATGACATGACGGCGGGACAACATTTACGTGCAAATAAAATACAGGCATTATTGGACAACTCTCTTGTCTTGTCCACCTTTGTCATTGTCGTTCGTCGTCGTCGTCTACTTTTGTCACATGCCAGCTGAAGATGAAAAAAACCCGGAACTCATCTCATCTCACTCACGGATTTGGATGTGTTCGTAGACGTTGAAAGTCAAGTGCATGGAGTGCAATGGGCAATCTGCACTTTTGCAAAACTTCAATCTTCAAATTGCCTAGTGTCTGCTATGGTCCACAACAATCCGCACAGATGCTTATTTACAAGTCCTCTCCGCAAAAAGACTCATTGTCATTGTCGTTCTTTAGTGTACATTGCATAAATTTTTAATACAATAAAACCATACATGTCAACTGCTGTTAGGATTACTTGGGATTCGTGATTTTTAAAGACAACGACGATTGCTTAACCAGGTTGTTTAGAGAAAGAGAGAGATTGATTCATTTTGTTTTGTACTCAGGTACTCTGCACCCTTTTAAAAAATTAACAACTTGAGCACTTATTTGGTCATTTTTTTTCTCTCACAAAAGATTGAAGTCTCTAGCGCCAGCGTCCAGTTCCAGTCTAGTCATATGCAAAATGTAAATGTAATCGGCCAAGTACTTACAAAAGGTGCATGCAAGCAATGCATTGTGATTTGTGATTGTTGCAGAGCAGAGGTTATAGAGAAACACATACGTGCTAGCAGAATTCCTGTGAGTATGATTCAAGATTCAACAATGACTTACCATCAATGGGATCAGACTCGTCCACGATAATCATAGTGGTTGAATGGGCGGATCAACTCCTTCTGTCAATTTACAACAATGAATAATACTTTTTTATAATATTTTACTTTGCAATAATGTGCTGGCTGTGCAGTTTGCAGCAGGGAAATAATAATTACACACAATATATGCAGTTGCTGCAGCAGGGATGGCAAGGAATACAGACAGACGGACAAATGTGCACTGTGTTTTGATGTTTAGGATAAGAAGGCACTTAAGTTTCATCAGTTGAGAGCTCAAGTGTGCACATTTTAGTGGATGAACGAAGGATTAGGATTATGCATGTTGATCTTTAATTGTTTCGTTTTGTTGATGTTTTCCTAATTTGGGTATAAAGATCGTCAAGCACCTCCCAAACTCACCAAACAAAACCAAACGAAACTCAAGAGAACTTCTTGCGATTAGATAACATGGAAATGAAGGAATGTGCAAGAATTTGTTGCTGATTTTTTTGAAAAATTTTAATTATGGGTTAGCTTTATGTTTACAGTTTCTTAATTTGGAGATGTGCACCCACTCATTTGCAGTGCAATTAAAAAAAAGTTTGCAAACAACGTAAGTTGGACTTGGAAGTGAAACAGAAGAAACAAGGTAGTAGCTCAGATATAAATTATTGTTTTTTTAGTGTTTAAATTTTTTTTTACCCTGGCCCAAAATTTTTAACTTTGCTCAACAGATCCAACACAATTCCCAACCAATTTCCTCCAAAAGGATCAAAAAGAATCACATTGAGGTTGCGCTGCGGAATTGGACACAGATGTCGAAGGCACACATTCAGAGATGAGAAATGTTTCAAAAAAGTTTGACCTGACCCTGACTTCGCTGACACTGACACAAATTAGTTTTGAATTACTTTCGATACTAGCTCTGAGCTTGTTTGTTGCAAAATTGTGTTAGTCACTTACAACACCCACTTCCTTCCTTCATTTGCGCAACAATTAAAACTTTTGCTTGCCACACACACTTTGTGGTAATTGTAATTCTTTCTCTTTTTGTTTTAAATTTTAAATATTTCACAGTCTCTCTCTCTGAGACAAGATGAACAAGATGATATTTTTTTTGCTCTAAAGTCTCCTACACTTTCAGCACAACAAAGTTAGCAAAGTGAACAAAGTCAAGTCGTTGGTCCACATGCACATGGAACAATATTATTTTTGCTGACGCCTGGTCTGATGCCTGCACATTTCTGTACGTTTTTTGGTCTGGGTCTGGGTTGGCCTGTCTGCCTGACTTTGTTCACGTTGTGCGTGGTGGTAGAACTACAACTAGAATCTTAAATCTCAACCCTTTGCTTTCCAACATTCAAGAACTTCGACTACTACCAGTTCTTCTGCAGTTTTGCACTTTTGCAGCTCATCTAAAAAATCTCAACTCAAGTTGATCGTGGTTGCATTGCATTGCATTGGATTGGATTGGGTTGGATTGGATGGGAAGACAAGGACGAAGGTAACTAGTTAACATTTAACTGACATCGACTCACGCCAACATGGAACTAATCATAAGGACCCAAAAGCCAAAACCTGAGAATGACGAACAACTAGAAGAACCAGATGAGATGAGATGAGAGAGAGATGAAGATGAAGATGCAAAATCAAGATAAACTCCAATGTTTTGCTATGATTTTTTCTCTGTTGTTGCTTTGCTTTGCTTTGGACGGAGTGTTACTTCCTTGCAAATGTAATGTATGTATGGTAGGAACAAGTCTGTCAACTCTTAAAGTTCTTTCAGACAATTCTAGTCAGAGACTTAATACTCAAACTGAGTCCGGTCCGGTCAGAGTCAGACTTTAACAATCAGCACTGCTCACAGTAGTTGGAGTAAAAATGTTGTTTTCCCCACAAGAGTTTGAAGACAACAATTACTTGGTACAACAAAACGCGAGCCTTTTGATTCGATCTGTCAAATATTTGGGAGGAGGTTGGATGATGATGCTTACATAGACTTTTTTCTATCTGTTCTCTGTTGTCTCCCTTCAACTCTTCACTTGAACCAAGAGCAAGAGCAAAACGTGAAATGAAATTCGTAATAATCTTTAAATTCAAGAGTTGAATTGCAGGGAACCAAATATTGCAGACAAGTCCCCTTCTTCTTCTGGCACCCTGGCTCCAAACCAACTTGCTAAAAACTCTTAATCGGCCAGTCAGAAGAAGATGAAGAAGAAGGGGGACATGTGTGGAATAAGTGTAAATGTGTAGCGTGTTTTAATACCAAACTAGTTAGTTTCTGAGTTTTGTCGCACCATGAATTTATTCCCCGCCCGCCCATCCATCATTTTATTATGATTATTTATTATTAATTTTGATTCGACTTTTGGGGTTCTCTCATTTCCCTCGAGTATAGTTCTCTCGTCTCGAGTGTCACATCAGAGGAGGGAAACAACTCTTTAACTCTGCCATTTCAGAAAGATTAAGATCTTAATTCCAAATCCAATTCAATCTAACTCGTCTCTTGATCCGGTCTATCCATATAACGTATCATCCCTCAACTACGTCTGTCCCGTTTTCTCATTTCCCTTCGTCACAAAAATATTATATTTATGAGGTTCAATATCATACTGAGAGTGAAGTACATATGATCCACTGATGAACTACCTGTGTCACAGTTGAATCGACTTTTTCCAAAACCCTACCTCCAAGGGATGCGAATTAATAACAGAAATTTGGCTTCGCTCCGTACTATGTATGTATCCAAATCCAACCATGACACCATGAGTGCAATAAAAATGGCAGAACAAAAAAGCAATATTGTTGTCCCGTTATATTTATACTCATCCTGCCTTTAGTATTTTACTTTGTTTACCTGGGACGGAGGATCAGTTTAAGACGTTAAAAGGATATTAACTTTTGTTTAATTTAATTTTGTCCTCAGTCCATAGCATGTTTAGAGTTAGTCAGAGTTAGGGGCAGTCAGGAAGTTTGCATACGTTCACGGTGAAATCGGAGGTACTAAATTTAATAACATTACTTTTTTTAAGTGCACCAAACTAATTCCCACGGAAGAAAGGATGAGCGTCATTTTAGAAGCATTCCCTCATTAGAATAACTAGCTAGCCAGTTGAAGGAGAGTAAGATTGAAGGAGACTCCACTTTGAATAAATTACAGGTGGTTGCTATCATTTCAGAAGAGCCAGCAGAGAAATGAACCAAGTAAGATTTTGCATGAATCAAATGCATGTCTAGTTGAATATGCGAAGACATGAGTTTCATTTGAATTCTACTACTTCCACAGTTTACAACAGTGTAGTAGTGCACTATTGAAAGTTTTAAAACTCTATTTAGAACTCCACCATAAACTCTCAACTCTTTAGTTTCTTGAGTTTTAAGAGCTCTTAAAAAATGGAGCTAGCAGCGACCGAGAGACCGACCGACCGACCTTTACCGTCATGTCAAGTAAAAGTACAGTCAGTGAAGAGTAAAAAAAAAGTATAAAAATTCGTTGCACTCTCAAATATGTATGTACTAATATCTAATCCTCCTGTGGTTAAAACGCGATGCAATGAAATGAAATGACTGACGACGCGGAATTGATGGGAACAAGTGCAGGGAGTTCCCAAATCAAGAAAAAATAAGTTATTAGATCCATGCGACGATGTGACGACTACTAGTACAACACTTCCCGTTACAAATACATTAAACTAGATTCAGTTTGGGGATGATGTGTTTTTGTTTGACGTTCCCATCATTCCACACTCAACAACAAGGTTGGCTCAAATTAAAGTACAGAGACATACTACGGATTTCTGGTCCACATTTGAATCATTTTGTTCTCAGGAATCCTCAACGTCCTTAAAAATTGTCAATTGCAAAATAGGGACGACCGGATCTTAAATTTCTTAAACTACCATCATAATCTCATCATCGAATTGAGTAAATCTTGCCATCATCTCATCTTCATCCCGTCTGTCTCTATTCTCTTCGCTTTCCTTCACTTCCTTGTAATCAAATTTTTGGCAGAGGTTGATTGCACTTTAAAAAAAATGATTTATTTGTGCGAGTGTGTGAGGCTATTGCTATTGTATTTAATGTTTGAATAAGATTAGGATGGAATGCTAACTAGGAACGGAACGGGTAAAGCTGTAAAGCAAAAGAAAGGTAGGTTCTGTAACCCTGCCAGCCTGCCACTGCCATGGAATAGCCCAAGTCTGCATTGGAGAAATGAACCCTTTTCACACCTCTCAAGTGGAAGTCAACTAACTTTGAGGTGCTCTATCCCAAGCTGATTTGTTGAATTAAAAGCACTCCAAAATCTCAAATCCAAGTAGAGAGATGATTTTTGATGTCGTACTTCTTCAACCAACTCCTACACATGCACGTAACTTACGGTTACATGAATTCACAGCATTTAAGCATTTATAATTTGTGTAGTCATAAATGTACTCGCACTAGCGGAACCGAGACCGAGAGGTGTTCACCGAACCATGTAATGACATTTTAAACTCAATTCCATGTAACCGCCGTGTTCTAACTGAATACCAAAATCACAATCATTCTCACCTGGTTAGCACTTGCAAAAATTTGCAATTGTGGAACCAAACTCTTCTGAATACAACGGAAAAGAAATTCTACAAAAGAATCCGCGCTCCTCAGAGGTGTGAAAATGGAAGTGCTTGAGGAAAAGGGTTGAGCCCGAGTGTCAAGGGCACACACGGAATGCGGAATAAATCTCAAGCAAATTCAATAGAATTTGTGTGCAGACTTACTACTTAACTTAACTTCTCAAGATCTGATAAAAAGACAAGTCAGCAGTTTCCTCCACAACAATGGATTCCATACATATGTGAAGTCGTAATAATTCAATAATTCATCTTTACTATATTTAATTTTTGCATACAATATTCGGGCGTGTTCTGTGCTGAGCTGACTCCAGAGGAAATGTTTCCACAATATCCGCATGACATGCCCATCAACATTTCAAGAATCAGCCCCGTTTTGTTTACATTCAAATTAAATCCTGTTAAAGTTTAGCTGCTGCATTTCCTTTTTTTACGAATGGGTTTAATGCTCACGAGCCGCCGCGGCTCGCGAGTCGCGACTGACTGACTGTGCTGTCAAATTTTTCATCGAAATATTACGGTAAGGCCACGAACACTTCACTTTATGCTCAATCATTTTAATTAGTTGCGGTGTGAGATGGTGTCATTTCAAAAATATGCAAAACATGAGCTTGACAACTTTATTTTTCTCGTATTGTTTCTTTTGTCAAACTGTGGTTTATTTGGATATGAATGAGGATAGTGAAGAAAAATAAAGGAAATACAATAAGTTTCGGAAAGAAAACGTAACTAATTATCATTTCATCCCGAATCCTTATGATTTCATCATAGTAATGAATGCGAATCCACCACGACTTAAGATTTCATTTGATTCTTGACGTGATTCAAACAAACAAAAACTAAAAAGAGTCTTAGAAATTACGTTTTTCTGAAAAATGCATGATGCACTTGCTTGAACTCGGTACACAGGATATGACGTGTAAAATTTGAAATTTAAATCCGGAAAGTCTCCCAGGGTAAAGACGGTGTTCCGTTCCATTTCAATCAAACTGAAAAGTCTAACAAAAACGTTCTACTTCCTTCCGTGCGTCAGCGTAACACAGTACAAAATATTATGAGATAGAATTCATGTGTTATCATAATTGATTTAGAATTTATGCGCAAGCAGAACACAAGGAGCCGATCGAATCGGAACCTTAGCTCATACCCATAGCATCATAAAACTAAGCTTGTCCTTTGTGAATTATTTAAGTTTTAATGGCTCAGCATTCAACTCCGGACGGAAATCAACCTTTGATATTCAAATGAAGACTTTCAAATGAAAACTTTGTTTTTGTAAATTTGAAGGCTTTTAGAAAGTAAAAGAAATTTAGACTGGATTAGATATGTTTTCTCCAAGTGAACATGTCGAAAATTGTGTAATTCGTTAGATTGCAGATTGCAGATTGCAGGAAGGAATAGCAAGAGGGTTGGGAAATCATGTACTGCATTTGTCCCTTCGTTTGAATCGAGATTAATTTCCATGAACTTTTTGATTTGCAATGCAGTGGGACACGGGACGGGACGGCAAGCGATTGTGATTTTCCCGAAAGTCCCAAGAGAAATTTGACACACGCTGGCCTGAGCAGCTGGCCACCCGAACGACTCGATGTAGAAATACCCTAAACATTTTTGTGTCATATTGCACAATGCCTAATCAAATTAAAAAGATACGATGATACGAGTGAAGGAAAGGGTGCAAAAATAACCTGACAGCCACTCTTTCATTTCACAAAATCAAATTTAGATTTAATGAATTACCACACTGTCGCCTGTCGAATGAACCAGAAGTGAGAAGCGTATCGTAAATTTTAAGATTTATGTTTTTTTTTGCTTTGCTATCCGATATCCTAATACTTCGCACATACCACTCCTAGCAAAATAATCAATCAAAATTAATGAAATTTACTCATTGAATAAATGCAAATTGGAACTCAATTTACACTTGCATAAAAATCTGACATTAATTCCGTTCCGGCAAATCGAATTTGAAATTTGAGCTACAAAATTATTACCCCTATCTGCAGTCAAGCCTGAAATGTGCATAAATTAGCGTATTGCTTATTCGACAATTAAATTCGTGACTCTTCCTCAATTCTAATTTGTAATTAGTTCGGACTACGGTTTGCGTCAGGAGTGGTTTTAACGACGTACATGCGTCGTCCTAAACCTCTAATCATATTCGGGAAGGAAAATAAAAGGGTTGTTACGTTTCGACTTAAAATAGAAAACTCATCATTCGAATCATATTTCTACGACCATTTCACATCCCCCTCCATCCATCTGCAGAAATATTATCTCTAAGAAAATTGAGTTTGACTGCTAAATAAATTGGATATGAAGTAGTAAAGTGCTTCGGCGGCTTCCTTGTTCTTCTGACTGACTATGACTACTTTTACCGCCGTAGTCGTCTGACCTGACCAAAAGTAGAATTCTTACTCGGTTTTGTTTGCCGACTTTTCGTCATTTCGTTCAAATGCATTTGTATTTCATACTTTAGAGAACAGACCAGGCAGCTGCAGCGTATTGCACATTGGATATTGCATTGCATTTCACTTTGATTGTAAAGTAAATAGTCAAAAGAGTAAAACAGAAACCAAATACGTACCAAAAATAAGCCTGGTTAAATGCGGTGTTGGAGCGGAACGCTCTATTCTTCGTTTAAGACGTGTTAAGTAGGAAGACGTCCGGAAGTAGCACCTTCAAATTCAAATGAGGAGATGACAGAGGAAACAGACCAAATGTTTTGACTTACTTCTCTGACTTCTTCCGAAAAAGTTCTTCCTCTAAGGGCTTTCTTTTTGTTTAGTTTTAGCTTAGCAAGCAGAGGATTCACTCAACAACAAATTTGAACCAAAATTGTCAAAACTAAATAACTTTCGTTCTTCTGTTCTTTCGTGTTGCTTCTGTTTGGCTGTGTGAAATTTTAAAAAATGTTTAGGACTGCCGTGTTTTGTATTTTAATTAGAAACACGTCTGTACTTTTTCGCGAGGCTCAATTAACAATTCTGAACGTTTGGAACCCGAACAGTAGCTCTTTGCAGTTTTGGGAATTTAGGGCATGCAAATAAATTCTGCAAAAGTGCATGTTGCTGGTTGTAAAGTTACTAAGTAGTTGTGGCTATGCATAAAGTTGTTCATTTTGTTGAGCATACAATGCAACCATTGCTCTTTTACAACAAATGTTTCGCAGGTAAAAATTTAATCAGCAAAAGGAGGATGTGAAGTGCAGTGCACAGCACTGCAATTTCTTTTGAATACAAACACAGCACCGGAAGATGAAAGAAACGGTCTTTAAAAGTCACGACTCACGACATTGTTCGACTTATCCCCAAAGGGTTGAGGAAGGTTGACAATGAGCGACAGATAAAAAAATCCGAAGATTTGGGAACAATGTCTTGCTTGTTGTGAAAAAATTTAGCAAAATTTTCCACAAAAAAGTTGTTAGCAGGGATGAAACCTGCCGGAAGTCCGAATTCGGAGTTTTCGGAGCTATGAATTCAACTGTGCTTCTCTCAGGAGTCAGGAACGCAATGCAATGTCATAATAAGTTTTCCCGAACATCACTAAAAAGGTGGGTCGGATTCTTTCATGAGATTAAAGAGTCACACCATAGAACCACATAGTTCGTCTTCACGGCCATCACCATACATTTTTAGTTCTCTTCTACAATTTTTTTTATTTTACCTCCTTCCCTTCCTCAAGTCAAGTTAGAAAAAAATGGCAGAAGTGAAGCCAAAATTAGACACCCCAGACAAGCCGTTAATAGAGAAGCATGAGGAATCCGTAGTGCCAATTTGAGGTGAAGCTTTGCATAAACTCAATAAAGTGAAGAGAGATGCAAGATTGTGGGTTTGGAAATAGAGAGCTTTAAATCCTCCGAATATTGGTTGAACGCTTGAAAGATACTAATAAAGCGGTGACATTTTATTTTAATGTGCAAAACGCCGTGATGACATTCCCAAACCACCGCAGCTAAAATCTGAATGGGAAGAGTAAATAAGACATCCTTGTTGAAACAGACGAACCGTTACGTTATGAGAGCCGCATTAAAGCGTAGCTCTTTAGTTACGTCTTACATTTAGTTGTGAACCGCCAGATATTCACTGAATTCAGCGACACAATACACAATGCAAAAACTACGCTGAACATGAAAACTATAAAAAAATAACAACTGTAATTGTTACAACCATAGTCGAACGCCCTCGCGAGGGGTGTGAGGGGCCCCTCGCCCTCGCGAGGGGTGACGGACCCCTCGCGAGGGGTAAGGTATTTTACTGAGGGCGAGGGCGAGGGGAGGGGTGGACTTTCGTTCCACTGTGTTAAGAGATAGCCCTCACGA
>JAQGCM010000647.1:0-22412 GCA_034699705.1 Hymenaphorura dentifera
ACAGCATACAGGCAAGCGAAATCCTGAGCGAAATATTTCGTTTGGTCGGATTCCGTGCGAAAAAGTCGACAGCAACCAGGCCTTAATCATCAAAGAAAAAGACCTTGAGATCAAGTGTGGGAAACCTGGGAAATGGTGTTGTGAAGTGAACACTTTTCCGGAAGGCAAAAAAAAATTATGGACGAGTTCAACCCTCCCTCATCTTACCTGATAAATTACTTTTCTTTATGAGACACCTTACGCATTTGTATGCATAAGCTAACTGAATTATAACCTACACACTCCCAGCCTTTTATATTATGAATGATTTACTCATACAAGTAGCTCCTGCTCAATAATTGTGTAAGAAATTTTTCAGCGTTTGTTGGACTCGGAGCTGTTGAAAGGAAAACAGTATTGACTCGTAAAATCCTTGCTTGCAGACTTGCAGCAATCTTAGCCTAATTGTATCACCAATATTGCGCTCGATGTTGTAATTTTTTTTATGAAACTACTTGGTATTGGTTCGTGTTGAGTATTTTTAATGTCGCCTGCTTTTAGTCGGCAATACCGACAAAGACCAAAAGCAAACTATATCGCTTCTCACTTTTCTAGTGATAGAGTTGAGCCGAGTCCATAAACCAATTCGTCACGCTAAATCTAATCTCTCGATTAGTGTAGTAACCCTTTGGTTTTGCTAGTCTCACAACACAAGAATAATGCCATTGCCATCAACTCAAATTAATGCTACTTATCAATACCAATCCTTTTGAAACGTACGCGTAGATCAAAATTGCGTTACTCGAATTGCCGATACATCATTGTAAACAATAATGATCGCTTTTGTGTATTTATTGAATCTGGTTATGCGTGATCTTCACTCCAAAATGAACTTTGTCACGCCAGTAGTGATACAAGACCCCCTACTGTCAAAATGCAATCCGGATTCAGGATCCCCTCGAGATAGATTTGTATGTACTTTGTGCTCATTATTTTCTCAAGAAAGAATACTCAAAATCCTCGAATGATACATTTTTGAAAGCGCTACTGATCACAATTCATTTAAGACTTTCCGCAATATCCTATATTCTTTCCAAGTGAGTAGATAGAGGTTCTATCCACTCACTTGATTCTTTCGAATCCGAGGGACTTTGAATCTGACCATTTATCTGTAGTCTGCTACTACTTGGACAAAAAAACTACAAAAATACGGTTGACAGTGCTAAAACAGAAGAGCTAAAAAGTGCAATATGGTAACGTTTGCTACTTCCATCCCACAGAAGCTCATGATGAGCTGAGTTGACAAAGTGGTTATACCGCATTTTCTTCTTCCCTTGCTAAGAATTGAGTGTAGAGTAGGCATGCAAGACACTTTTAAATGTGCACCGATTCGGCATCCCAAGCAAGCAGACCTCCTGCGAAACGCAGCCCAATTTTTTCTAAATCAAGAATAACATATGCAAGGACTTGGAAATTTAATATCACACTAAAAATTTGCTTAGAAACACATGCAGTTTCTCAAGTGCGTGTGAAGTTCTCGCTTGTCGCCGAAGTCCTAGTGTACCCAATATATTATGCATTAACTTGCACAATATACAATTCAAAAGCGCCTGGTAGAAGTAGGTCAGCAGCGGGTAGTATCTAATTCGGTAAACATAGAACATACGTCTTACCGTCCAGACATCTGACCTCAGAAATCATATCCGATTTCGGTAACATTTGCCAGCAATAATATTCGGTCTGACCATCACAAAATCACAACTATTCTGACATCCAAAACCATCGTCCTTAAGTTTTGAGCTCTGGTGGTGACATTTTTTGGCAAACTATGAGTGGGCAACTGAAAACAACTTTCTGTTCTTAGTCTGCATTGACACAATCTACCACAGATCTAGGGGACTACGGGGACTTCGAAGAAGGTGTCATAATATTTTACCCATTTTATGACATGTACATCCATCAAACCTATCTACTCCCATATATTTTGTGCCGCAGAGGTAAAGGGTTAACAGACAAACAGGTGGAGATGACAACCTATTTTGTAAATCAATCTCACTACCCTACGGTCGTCTCCATTCAGCGGTTGACCAATTTAGGATTTAGTGGTATACCTTCACTTCACGCGTACCCGATACTTACACCTAACAAGGTACCACGAGTAAGATGAAATGTCAAGGCTTGACCAAGGAGTTGCTTAAATAGGTGCCCCGCCGCATACATCGAGCCATTTATCACACGTCGACCCAGGCCGCTTCAAATGACCATTCACTTTCAACAAAAACAACTAAATGAATTAGTGAGGGGTTGAGAAGCACCTGACAGATGAAAGGGACTGAGTCGTTTGAATGACATACGCAGTAGTGTACATTTCCTATTCTAAATCCAAGCACTAACTTGAAACATAATATCATTGAAATTTTCGTGATCTTAATAGACAACTTCCTTATTACCTCTTCCCATGCCAAATGAAGTCAGTTTGATTTCGATCCTCATGATTTGCTCTCTTTTAAATTGGAGAAAATTTATATCTTGAAAGAGCTGTTCAGCAAATAAGTATAATTTAAGCCCTTTAGGCTTCTACTTTGTACTCAGACTGGTTTGCTTGTGTTCGGCTGACTTACTTTATTAGACCTCAAGTTTTAACTCACATTTATATTTATTTATGGTCCAGACTTTTAAAACCAAGAAACAGTGCTTGCCGAACAATGGCTGATAAGTTTGAGTCACAAGCAAGACCATCATCATTTTCAATTATGATTAATTACTTGTTATGGCATTTCATTACTCGAGTCAATTTGCAACCATGCAAATATTAAACAGTGTCCATTGGAACAGATTTGCATTTCCTGTCCTCAACAAATTTAAATGGACCACAGAGTCCACCCATCAAAGCTTGAGGTCAAATAAGTTTAAAAAAGTACGCAATGTAGGGAGGAGAGAGCACATTTCTAACAGCTAAGCTAAACTGTGTGAGCTTGAGTAAACTAAACACCACAAGTGGTTCGTAATTCGCAGTTTGAAACATCGTAACTAAAAAGCAAGCAAATGTGAAAAAAGTAAACTCACCAAGTGAACTGGAGCTTTCTGGATCCGAGAGATCCGACAGGGATGGAACCTTTTGAATGGAACACGGAACTCTTTGTAGCCCGGAGTCCAAATATTTTCCACGATTCCCTTGGCTGAGTGTCAAGGATGGGCACGCAAATTCCTCATCAATTCGCTCTTGCTTGATCATCATCGGAACACCGTTGTAGGTGTCGGCAGGGGATGAGTGCGACATTCTGGTCGGCAATGATTTCAATTGAAATCGGGTAGCCTGTTCAACACACAAACCAATCAAAACCAGAGCCGAGAGAAAATCATTAAAACTACCTCAGAACTACCCCTTCCACTTTTGGAAGAGCATCGCTTGAAAACTCATCTCATTTCACTCATTCTTTATTTTCCTCTTATCTTCAACTTATTTTTCAAATGCGAGACCCTTCCTTCATCCCTTCAAAATTACTGTGAGTATAAATAGTATTTTAATGGCTAGGCATATACTACAATTCCAACAAACACACAAAAGATTTGCGCCATAAATTTTTGCGACAAATGAAACGACTGGTAATCTAGAGTCAGGTGTTGACTGTAAGCATGCTTGGCCTGAAAACCATTCATGCATTTATGCATTCATGTGGGGGGAAAGCTCCCCCCACATGAATGCATAAACGAAGCATCAGACAGATGACAGTTCAAGAAAGAGCCGCACAAAACCATCAGAATCGAAGAATACCAGGTAAACATTAAACACGAACTCAAGAAATAGTAGAACCTGTAAAAAAAAAACTTCCCCTCACCCGTCCGAAATAAAAATATAAAGTCCACTTCATTCCCTATTGTTGTAATCTAAAGCGGGAGACAACAAAATACCTCAACTTCAATAACAAAACCTGAGAGCTATTCTACCCTTTTCTCCTTTCCTTGAAAAGAATACATTACTACACATGGGAACACTGTGATTTCAATTTCATGCAATTTCGTCGGCTCGCACAAAGGCTGCCTTGCGCCCATATGAAGTCCCATGATGGAAATGAGCCAGTCCGTCCAAACTGTGTGACAATTCTATGTTCAAATACAAGCCCGTTCTCTCTCGAACCATCCTTTCAGGTCATGTAAGCGCAAAGTTCCTCATAAATTACAACCCATAATTTTTGCATTATATGATTACAAGGGAACCATATAGTTAAAGTTAAAACATTGTTTGGCAAGGCAATTGCATTGCATGTATGCTGTGTACAAGAACAACTAACATGATCGCAAAAACTTCCCTCGAATTACAACCATTACTAATCTTTGGTTTGGTTACAAAATTGTCAAGTGAAGTCAAGTTTGATGCCGGTGAGTCGGCACTTAATTTCTTTCCGGTCCTTTCTATTTGCAGCTTCTATGCTTCTACTCCCTACTCTAAACTACATCCTTTACAAAAAATATGAATGTATGAGATCGCAGCATCATGATCACAGTTTACGACACTTTAACAGCGTGTGTCCTTATTTGCCGAGTGCAAATAGTTAAAAAAAAACAAGCACTTAAGCTTTCTTTCCCATTAAAATGAAACCACACGACGACTCGACGACACCATCAAGTTGACATTTGCATACATACTTATGCACTATGCATGCACCCACCTTTCTCCATGGCTGTTGCCGTACACTGCTTCACTGCTATCAAACTTGGTGTGTTTGTGACGACAAATAACACTTAATTCGAACAAGAGTCCAAACAAGCTTCGTTAATTTTCACTACTTAACCAGCTGTTGACAGTTTGAAATATTAAAGCTGAGGATTTATGCACATTTACAGATTTGGAAAGTGTAAGAAAGTCAACGTAAGCTAAGTCTAGTCAAAGTCAGACTGAAATCTCACAAATCAACTCAAACTCAAGTCCAAAAAAGTACTTTTCACACTTCTCCGTGAATAGAGAATGCAGAAATAATATTCAACTTGCAGCACGTTTTATAGGAATGTCTTGTTGACTTGACAAAATACGACACACGACACGGCGGACGGGTCGGGTCGGGTTCGAAGATGAGAAGCAATTTGAAAGAGATTGAATTTGATTACCGAATCGAATCTCTGCACAAATTTTCGGGGAACATCAATAAGTTCATCTTATTTACCCTTGATTTGTTCATTCCTTACTTGCCGGCGTGGGCCGGGACGACCTGACGCAATGACTACCAATTTGTACAAGTTTACGCTGTTATGTTTGGATAAAAACGTAACCAATGCTATCTTAAAAATCAAACACATGACTGGGGCAATTTTCATTCTCGGAAACTTCGCTGTAGAAGCCAATTCAATTTAGACGGAGGTCTTAAACTTAATTTAAGCTGAATTTAAAAAATGAAATTTCTTCATAGTTTAATTGGTTGACTAGGGAATTTTGAGGAAATGAGATGCACGAAATACACTGCAACCTTCCACGCCTGGTACAAGTAAATCGAGCGGGCACGTAAGTAGAAAAAAACAATTTCCGTCATTAAGTTTATTCAATTTTTCAGGTTCTGCCCTGACTCACGATTTGCCTACAGTTTCTCAAAATTGAATCTGTCACCCCTTTACTGCCGCCGACAACCGACAAGCACGGCCAACGGGGTTAGCGAACTGAACATACCGCGTGCAATATGTTGAAATTATTCGATTACAGCCCTAACATTTAAGCAGTACTCTTTTTCAAAGAAGTTTCGTATGCTGTGATATCTTCGAGAGAAACTAAATAAAGTTTGAGGAAGAGGTTTCCAACTGGGAGAATCTAGATGATCTGTTTTCTGGTTTCATTAAAATAATGGAAAGGCTACCTCAAATCAAACAGTATCAAAATTCCAACAAAAAAATAGAAAGTGGCTCGGATTTTGACTACTAATTTAGACAGCGAAATAGCTAGGAAAAGAGCACAATCAACCAACGTCATTCAAAGCCCGAATGATGAATTCTTCAACGCTTTCCTCGAATCCAACGCAATTTCTTAGGAATCAAGAAATCAACCGAAGAGTGGAAAGGTTGCTCGCACATCATTTCTCTAATTTGCGTGCGCAAACATTATGACATACATTTTAAGCAAATGAGTCAATACACAAAACTTCAAGTCAAGTAAGCGTTCCTTCCAACCAGGAGGAGGGAGGCTGACAAACTTCAACCAACAAACTCATTCGCCTTCGCCTTCCTTCCTGTCCTTACCTCATTTACTTGTTTACATTTCTACAGTCAAACTTCTTCCTCAGATGAAATGCCAAAAATAATATTTAAAAACTGAGTAAGCAAACTTCCTTCAAAGAATTTCACTTAAACGTGGCAAAATCCCTCAGCTCAACTCAAATGGGCAAAGACTTTAGAAACTGAACATATGCACCAACGTTACCTTATGCACCCATTCACCCAAAATTCACCTTCCGCCCTAACTTTCTGCTCAACCCCATAAAAGTAGGAGAAGAACCACTCCAAGCTTTTTCTTTTACAACTCCATTCACAAAAATGAATCATTCTGTCTCGGTTTACGCACAACATAGTTCCACGCAGAGCCTGACAGTCTACCTCTACCGTAAACTTAAAACCTAAACCAAATTTTACTTCCGTGGATAAAGGCCCACGCAAAATACCATTCTAGCAGGAAAAGAATGTCTTCTAAACTGTCGGCATTTCTCAAACTTGAAACTCGAAGAAAGCCGAAACTCGAACTGCCATTCTCAACACGGCATAGCTTGGAGTACAACAGTAGTATTAATTTGCTCTTCGTGGTTTCAACTTTCATTTCATCTCGTTACTCGGTTTCTCTACCTGCCCGATGTAAAATTTCAATTGAATTTGGGGTTAGGGTGGCTTAATTTCACAATGAATTTCTCCTTATAAACAAATCATAATTTGCCTCTGTCACAGAACAAAATTGTCAACCGAAAATAGTGGGATTTTCGGAGGATCCTATCGCATTTCACCAGGATGGATGTGCACATTACAAAACATAGCATCATATGTCTGTATCTGTAAACGAAAGAACAGACTGGTCTAGCTTTCAAATAAGAAAGTTGCCGAACCACACAAACGAAACAACTAGTAAGTAATTTTTCTTCACCCCACAGTATAGTCACTGAAGTGGCCAGCAATCTGCGTGCAGTGCAGACATGCAAAGAAAAAGGTGACCCGGACTAGATAGACCCAGAAATCCCATATGGTAGACTGGCCATGCCATTTTCCATGGGCAGTAGGAAAATGGTTGTTGTGTTTTTCAAAGCGATGAAGTAGCAAAGACTAACAAGAGACAAAAAAATTCTCACGCCATTGATCTTTGAGAATGAAGTCTAACATGTCTAACAGATCTTCTAAACCATATCGGATATTACACTTTTTCTGGGAGATAGCTTGATTTTGAAAACTTGATTCTTGGACTTTCACATTTCCTATAAAATGTTGGTCGCCTGTAAAGTGAAAGCAAACCTTGCTGGCAGAATTTGAACGCAGGAACACGGAGTAGCCACAATATTTGAACGAGTGCACATTGCAAAGCTTAGTGTTATACTAAAATTCTAGGACGTAAAGGTACTTCAAATACCCCTTTTGAATTTAGTTAAATCAACGAACTGATGACGGAATTTATTTGTAGTCTGGCACTACTACAACCCATGTAATTTAATCTAATTGAAGGTAGAAGGTATTCCATCCCACAACAAACAACAATCAATGAGTCATGAGGGAGTCTGATTAAGTTTGCCTGTCAATTTCGCACGATTTACTGGTACTGGCAGGCTAATTTCCTTTTGTCTGGAAGCATAATCTTAAATGTTGTCAAAATTTATCCTTCTGCACAGACTGACAGGTCTGACTCTAAGCCCCCAAATGTATTTATATTACTAGGTTATCCAGGTCAAGTCGACCAAATGGAATTTTGGAATCTGTGCACAACTCAATTCTAAAACCATCTTTAGATTTTCTTTGTCGAGGATTTAATTGGATAGAAATAAAAAGGGTCAAGATGAAATCGAGATTCTATTTAATACTAAACTCAATCGAACCAAGCTAAACGAATACGATAATATAAGCCTGCGATCCTATCCACCTTTGACTTTAGGGAGTGTTATTTGTTCATTTCTTCGCATTTTGACCTTGTAAGATGGAAAAGTACAATCATAATGTATCACAACAAATTCAAGCAACGTCGTATATCCATTAATAGAATTCCAGCGACTCCTAAATATATCAGCTTATCACAGGCGACAGAATTCCTCAGGTTTTAGAACCTTTGCCTTATCAATCTTATTATCTTGTCCTGACTGCCAAAAAAAATTACGCAAGCCATTATTGTCACACATTTGCCAAACCCTACCCGACCCTAAGATTTACAACAGCAAAAACTGACGGAGTTGTATTTAATTTCTGCCAGGCGGAGATCTATTGAGCACGTGTAATACTAACACTGACTGACAACGATATCATATTGTGTTCTTTGTGCAAATTACTAAAGACATTAAATATTATTCTAAGCAATTTTCTTGTTTTACGTCGTTATGCATGGTGGATGTAAAAAAAAAAAGTAAAGTCTTCATCGTCCTGTTGTACCTCATTAGATATGGATCAGTTTCTGAAACGTTCACGAAAGAGAAAAATGCATACGCAATGCAATGCTGCACTCATAGCAAAATCAACTACCTAACCAAATCCTAGTGTTGTGACATGAAATCAAATATTCAACAAGTCATCGAATTCACACTCGTATCAATTCGCGAATCAAGACACCAAGTCGAGGACACAGCACAAAAAAAGTCAAACCATCCCGATCCCGACGCCGTGTCAACTCAAAAGATGCATCGTGAGGGCAAACCACACCAAAGCATTAGCATTGCTAAACATTCTGCTTCTGCATAAACAATGCAAGCAAAAAAATAATTCTCGGGCACCTCGGGTGATTTTAAATTCTAACCCAGTTTAAAAATCAGAAGTGAGGCGCCAGGCTACTCATGTTTCTGGATTGAATTGAATTTCATTGAAGATTTAGTATTAATTTATTTTATATTTTCGATGCAATTATTTCAAGTTTCCGCAAAGGTAGCTGAGAAGAAAACTGAATGAATCGAATCCATGACGCGCACAATTTTTTTACTGCTGGATTGACACATAATTTAATGCTGTAGCAGAATGATTCATACATTGGATAACGACACCTTTGGAATTCGCATTCTTATCAACTATCTCCAAAATCCCCCTCGCAATAAATTCTAAATGTTGAGTCCTGCTCTGGACAGATCACGGATCCATTCCATGCATACAGCCGATACAGCAAGCAAACAATGCCAAAAATTGATTTACCTTCCGAGCCATATTTTCTATTGACGGAGTTGAATAAAAATCTTGATTTTGTAAGGCACAATCAATTTCGTAGTTGAACAAGGCAGAGTCTAGGTGGTAGTCCATGTTTTCATGCACGACTTCTGAACAAGAATCCACTTTCGTCGCGTTTGACTTGAGCTCTGGCACAGCTGAGGGCACGTCCTGTAATGGCAGTAATAATAACACCAAAAAGTCAGATTCATTTCAAAACAACAAAACCAATCTTGTTATGTAATGCACTCGGAAATGCAGATCTGCAGCAGGATGAAAGTAAAATTTCTACTTTTCATTCATCCACTGTCAGTTTCACGAGTCCAGTTCAAGCCCACCTCGAGAAGATCACTTCTCTGCTCAACTAAAACTTGTTCTTCAACTCCACTCACAGAACAGAGCAGGAGCAAAAACCAAAGTACATAGAATCGTAGCTAGCGTAAACCGTTTAACTTTACTCCACAAATCCACATCTGACTGACAAAACTCTCTACCCTTCCTCTGGTACTTTTCTACTGTTCCGTTTTACGTCTTCACATTTTGCTCCTGGCTCTTTTTTTTCAAAGACATGAATGAACCAAGAGATGAATGAATGAGTAGACAGAGAACCTCTGCTAACCTTAAAGCTTATAACGCTTAAGCCTTTGGCTTGACTTGGCCTGCTGATCCGCCAACGCAATGCCCAACTAGTGCAGTGCCTGGTGCCCCGCGTTCGTGAATGCTATGTAGTTGTGCTTTAAACTCGCACCTACCAAAATACCCGGGTATTTTACCTTAGAGATGGTTGTTATTATTACGCAACGGGTTTCTAGCCGAGCACCCTGTTTGTGTTCTCGTGACTTTTTGCGTTTATATCCATCCCACCGAACGAAAGGAATGAATGAATTAATGCTAGACCGACGGGAATATGTATGGTTAAAACTTCAAGTCTAGTGGTGTAAAAAGCCCAATATTTTAGACCAGTGGCGTGAACCTTACCGTTCTCGTCACTGTACACTTTGCCCGGACCAGGTCCGGGCCACATGTTCCAAACCAAAGTCTTTTTCCTACAAATAAAAGTTAGTCTGGAAAGAACAGAATCTCTTTTTTCTAGCCTGGGTTCGAGTTCATTCAGAAAACTCACACGAAGACGAAGAGATGTGAACAAAATGAGTTTGTCAGTAGGTCCAGCCAAAACCCAATCGAGGGTTAGCTCAGCAGTCAACAGTTGCGGTGCTCTTATTTGCCTTTGAAGTAATTCAATAACGTTATGCTAAGCCAGCAACGCAAGACCCTTATATTGTAAAAATACAAAAAAAGATGTAATTTTGTGTGCAAGCTCCTCGTAGATTTACCAGATGTCCTGAACTGATCTTGGATTATTTATAAATTTTGGACTATCTTTATACTCAAACAAGAGTAAAACAGAAGAATAAATAATACATACACAAATCTACCCGATTCACTCACATTTGCTCAAGACCAAACAGAAGTTCCCGAAAACCAGAGTACAGATTAAAACCGTATACTTCTCATGTCATAACCACCACACAAATCAAAAGTTGTCTTACAGGAGAAAAGTTATTTTTGAAAACTGTTTCTGAATCTCTCGGACCACTCAGATGTGTGTTCTGTACAATCGGCAATCTCCGCTCCGCAGACTTGGCACTAGCTTTCACCGATCAATCTATATAATTCGCACAATCAACTTGACCAATTCACTCTTCTGCTCTGCTCTGATTCTTTTCAAACCTGACTGTTGATTGAACCGCAAATTTACTTCACACTCAACTAAAACGACAATCCAGCAGCAGTGGCGTGAATCAAAATTTGTGCTTGACAAAGGTTTGCGACAAGTATCCCCCAATCTAACATAACATGTCACTACGCTACTGCAAGTTGCTCGTTACCACCCAACCCAAGTCGTTTTACTTGTCATTCGCATGTTACACGACACAAACAAGTACAACAAATGAGCAATCTGAAACTCTTGCATTGGACACAGAAGAACTTCGTCGTAGAATTTATTCCAGAATCAAGAATCTGCTCCAGACACAATTCATTGCACAACTCGAAACAATATTATCCCCGAAGTTTGATTCGTCTGTAATTTCCAAAATTAGGCTAGAAACCTAGGAGCCAGGCAACAAAGTAAACGGCGTACTTGCATGTAGAAGGGTCTGACCTTCTTCCAGAACCTCTCAACAGCAAATAGTAATCTTGGCGGCCGACTTATTAGAACAGAATCCAACAAGTTTCCATATGTTTCTTCGAGAAAGTATTATTGAATGAAAAGTGCCTACCCCTGCCTACTACCCCTCCTAACCCTACCAATCCATATATTACTACAACGCAATCCAGCATCCAGGAATAACATCAATGAAGATTCAAGAAGAAGCAAAAAGACTGAAGAAGAAGAAGACGAATGAAATGAAGGATTTTTTTTTGTTTGGGATGAAAAGGGAAAGAATAACTTCAGTCTTCAATGCCAAACAGCAGATCGGAACAGCAGATCGGGAGCCAAATGAAGGCAGAGGCAAAGCGTTGTGTTCCCCAAAGGCTTCAGGCAAAAGAAGCAAAAATCCAAATGCTCGGCTAAGGCTACAAACCACAGATTTGGAAGAGTGATAAAAAAGAAGATGAGAAATCACATCATACTGCGACTATAAGAGAATTGACTGACTCTAAGCTCGCCTGGTTTGTTTGGTACTTGTACGCCGACAGTCGAAAAGTACATCGTTTCCAGTCTGGTCTTTCCAACCACTTCTGACATTGTCCAATCTAATGAGCCCTTTATCACACGAAAGACTAGACCACCACAAGTACAAGGACTTGATGAGACTTTTCGTCCGAAGTCATTTCTTTCCTGCCTTTTTTGAATCAATTTTGGAACACTTGAGAGCATTAGCAATGAGTTTGACTTTTGAGACCAGCCCAGGCTGCAATGCATTGCAGCATTGCAATGCTGTAAGCTGACTTTTAAAAAGTATTCTCCAGCAGACCCTCTGCTGATCCTGAATTTCAATTAAAAACGTAATGTGCATTGTGCTGATGCTTTGGACTTTGTTTGCTTCCGAAAACTGAAAACGGGTAATGTTGTACAATAACGGTTTCAAGTTTTGAGACTCTGGGTCTAAGTTCGAAAAAAACAATTGTGTTGCAAAGTAGATGAAATAGAATACATTGCTCAAGTCGAAATGCTAATGTAAAGTGCACTGTAGATGCACTAAATTTTAAAGTCTAAGTTTAACCTCCGGATGACGACAAACTATTCAAAAATATCTCAGGGTCAACTTGACAACTCTCTGCTCAGAACATCATCTACCATCCATCACACTTCAAACGAATGACCGTATCGCTCCCGGTTCATACTTTATGCAGTCAAAACTGCAGCGCAGCAGTTTGTAAAAAATGGAAATTAATATTTATGTTGTTTTTTACGTGCATTATTACAAAGAGCAAAACATTATCTGATTTCGACATAGCATAGCGAGTCACTATGTCACTATTAGTGACATGATGTTGAGGCAAAAAAACATCAGGCAAAAAATTCATGCATTTATCTTTAAAATATTCGGCCATCTCACAATCAGATCGGTTTAAGGGATTTCACAATCGACGAAGTTGAACATGAATAAATTTCTTCAGCTCGCGGATGCAGACTATCAAAACAGTTTTTTATCGTCAACCCCGATTCAGTTTATTCAGGCTGAACAACAATCGCCCCCCCCCCCCCAACGAAACAACTATTAGTACTTTAAGTACCTTTAACATGTAAGGTGAAAAGAGTGGAAACAAAAGCTTAATGAGTTTGTTAAATATACTACAAAGCAAATCAGTAGGAGTATGACTCAGTCCCCCCACAAAGTACCAGATCATAACAAAGAAGCGTCAAGTTGCACAATCACTGATGGATGCCTCGTCTACACCTGCGGCCTGAGCCTGAAGTCTTCAACAATGAAACACAATTGCAAATGGATGCAAGGAAAATAGTTTAGCCACGCAATCCAGAAACCCAGCCCAGGGAACTGGGCTTCAACGGTTCCCGAAAAGAACGGAAAAGCCTAAGAAAAAACTTTAATTTTTCTACTGTCAATGATGAGAGGAACCATGCGGATCATCACCATTCACAACTCGGAGGGTAGAATACAACATGCAACACCAAAGATGATTCAACATCAAATGAGAGGAGGACTGCATAATTGCACCGACCGACCATCTCGTCAAGGGCAATGGTTATGCTGGTGTAGCTTGGTGTGGCGGCCACTTACTTCAAGGCAAGTACCCGAAAAAAATCTTCAAGGACCTGGACCCTTCTATTTTCTATCCTAAATAATAGTTTATCTCCATACGACCAGGACTAGGACTATCCCCTCTTCTCTTTCCATTTTCCCCACATGCCTTAATTTATTTATATCAAGAATATCTTCTCTGAATGAGTTTATTGTCGTTGGGCAGGATGACAAGTCCGTGACGGTGGTATCTTCTGGTCCATGGTCCTTAAATATCCGAGCCCCAATCTCGGTCTCCGGGGTAGCACAGAAGCTAATGTAGCTGATGTCTGATAACCAGCAGGGATCCTCTTCATATTATATCATTATTAGACACAATGATGAAATCATGTTTTGTATCCCTTTGGACATTACATTACAAATTGAATCCTTTATTCTGTTATTCTGTACTCTCGTCTCGCTTTAATTCAACTCCAATCATGTACCATATTAAGATAATTACCAGCGTATTGACTCGATGTTAGGACTTCGACAATATTCTTCAACGAAATTATGGACGATATTTATTTTTTTGTCGATTTTATTTGAGCTGTTCAAATTTTGAACTTAAAAAGGTTGTCCTAGACCTACAAGCTTGCCCTTGATCTCACACTGACCGTGATGAGATTCGTTTGTTAAGAGTTTGAAGCATGGGAAAGTCATGTTGGTCTGCACATTACTTTGGTCTGGTCCCCATTAGACAAGGAAAAACAGAAAATGAAGTCTTAAGTCGAAGTCAATTATCGCACTTAACGGGAGACCTTGAAAATCTATAAAGCAGTCTGCTTCTCAATATATCACAATGTGACTCTGTTCTATACCAGACAAAAATATTAAAAATAGACACGCTAATGCTAAAAAAAACTACGAAATACTGCCAGAAGCCAGACCGCATACAATAATCAGCCTCGAATTAAAATGAATCTGATATTCTACAACGTTTTTCTTCGAATGAACAAAGGAGGTACAGAAGTAACTGGTTATAAAAAAATTAAGAAAAAATCCAGTCAGATCGAAAAAAAAGTTGTGAATGAAGGTTGACTCAGCCTTAACTTGTACGGGCGAGCTCGCAGTGCAACAGGGTAAAAAAGCCGGTTCGTTTGGCTAGATCAAGTCAAAGAAGGAAATGTGCCCTCCGCAGCCCTTACCTCAGCTCCGTTGTATTGAAAATAGTAGAAAAGTGGAATGTAGTAAAGTGTGAGTAAAATCGGAAACGGAAATGAGAAAAAAAGTGGTGAGTTGAGTTTAGTCGTTGTTTCGTTTTCGTTGTCTTGTCTTTCTTTATGTGCTTTGCGTACAAGCTACTACTTTTACTCCTTTCCTAACCTAATCTTTATTCATTTCATTCATTCATTGTCGTTTTTTTATCCTCTTGAAGTCATTCATTTCATTTCTCCTTCCTCCCATTTCCCGTCTTTCTATTATAACAAATCAAATCCACCTGTCCATCCATCCACTTGAATAAAAGTGCAGGACAGGCCCACTATTCTGCGTTTCTGTATTGCAAATTCAACTTGAAATAAGACAAACACATCCATTGGCAAAGGAAGGTCAGTCAAATCTCCATGCATTCAACGTGCATGGGAAAATGGTCATTCATAACTTCTTTTTTTACAACAATCAGAATCAGATCTGATCTAACCTAATCTTAAACATCTTCGCAACAGCTTCTCTCCTTGGCTCGGACAACATGAGTCATTCAATTTGGGATTTGGGATTTGCTCGTAAAACTGGTTATTGTCTAATATGTAGAAAAAAAGTGTCATGACATGATCTTTCCAGTTCTTCTCCTAAACTGCCAACTTTCTCACAGCAACCAAGACGTCTTTTTATACATACTTTACTTGCATGTCTAACTTATACTAGTTCCCAATCGTGGGAACCGTCCATCCATTTCAATTCTTCAGGAAGGGACCAATTTAAACTACCAAAACTCCCAACCAAACCCGCCTCAGTTTCTTGAAACAAGTGGTAGTCTCTTCCACATATGCTCGTAACATGTGGATCATTCTTCTGGTGATGTCGTGTTCAAGAAGAAACAGAAGAAGACCCAGAAAAAGTCCAGAAGGGCTCCTTCTCTCAATCCCAATCCTTACGTCCATCTTAACCTATCTTTGTCCGTTAAGCAATAAAGCTTCTAAGCCTTAACCCTACGCTGGGAGTTTACGTCTTATGAAGTATGATCCGATCTGGGCCTGAATGGGTTAGTCATGTATGTAATATTCTTATAAAGTTTGTGGCAGGCCAACAAGTGCTTCTCTTTTGCTTTGATGAATCCTTTCTTTGCATCAAGATCTGGCCCAAGTCTTTTCGTTTGGAAAAATCGGGACAAGGAAGAAGAGGTGGGATTGATCTATTGAACAGTACAACATCTGGCAAACGCTGGATTTGAACCAACCTTACAGTGGACAAGTGGACTCTCAACGTCAGCTGAATACAAATATTCTAAGGGTCGGTACACCCTTTAAAGCGAAAGCCTATACATATAAATCGTTATATAAAGTTCTCCCACGCCATTTTCCTCCTTGAAGCTCTACATTAAATATTTAAGGAAGAAGCCTTCATAAATCCCGTTGAAATTCAATAACTAATCTTGTATAAATGGTCAATCTATCATAAAAAATTAGTTTTTTTTAAAGTTAACCTACTGGTATTATGCTTTGTACGCTTGTACACCTGACCCCCTTCTAAGGTCAAATGGTCGAATCGAAAGTGCCGTACTCGAGAAAAAGAAGAAACGGAGCTGAGCTCTTTTCCAAATTCGTCAAATGTAAATCCTGAAAATGCTTTATTAAAGAGCAACAGGCACACGCACAGCCACTTCCAATTAATTTATGAATGGCAAGTACCATGACTCTGACCTGCAATCATGTTTGTTGAAAATCAGGTCAGGTCACCATCAGGTGGTCAGGAACAGTTAAATTGAAAAAAAAATGAAATGTCGACTAAGATCATTCTAAAACTTATACACTTAATACACCTGCGTCTGCTTCCGTAAGGGACTGAAATAAACCTCAACTGAGTAAGGTCAGATTTCGGATGGCAAGGGTAAGGTTTGATTTGGACTCATTCAGTTCCCTGACACCTGTAGCCGAAGCCGAACAAGAAGCACCCCTGAAAACACGTAACCCTGTTTCAGAAGTGCACTCCTACTCCAATTTCTAGCTTGAACTCTAAATTTCCCACGATCTGGATGATTTTATTTAAGGAATAGTAAGCATTAAAGTTTACACATAGTTATAGTTCAAATGGATCTGTTGTATTTTGTGGTATAGTACACTTGTTCCAATGGGCTCATCACTCTGATGGGAAAAAGTGAAGAGCCACAGGAGCTGAGTCGATTGACTCCATGACAAATACCCAATAATTAATCTTTTCAAAGAACGAAAGCAAAATTCGATTACCTCATTGGGCTACCGATTTTGGGTTTCGTTTGCTTGGAAAAGCCATGCTTGTATCGAATACACAAGTATTCGAAATTAGAAATGGCCGTGGAGAGGAGAGATCTAGCTGCATTTGTATTTGTGCCTTGTGCATGTAAGAAACTACAGGTGTTTTTCTGTTGTGTTTAATCATCATAGTGACTTGGCTCTATTCATCTAATACTGTTCCTCTCAACCGAACCTGAGAAGCCACTTTTTTATGCAAGGAAACATAGCACGGCGGTAGGATTAAGTTAATACAAGTTGTCAAGTGTAGGGCTCCAACATTGGAGACTCCGAGGTATCCCGGTTCGTGAGCACTTGAACGATAGGTTTGGGCGTAATGGGATCTAGAATCCACTTTCTTGCGTAACAAAATTATTGCAGCTGGTCAGTGGTCAGCGAGTGAAGTACCAACCAAGTACTAAAACTAAACCGTTAAGCCTGCACCACCTGAATTTGGACGTGTAGCAAGTCTGAATGAAATATTAAAAACAATATGTTAAGCCAAAATTACGAACACTTTCCTGGGCTGTTTCATCATTTTTGAATAGTTGTGCAACAACAAAAAGACGATGAATGAAAACTGATTACTCAATTCATTATTCCAAGAATCATGTGTGATGCCTAATACGATGAATGGCTGTTTAATGTTGGAAATTATTATGGCTGATCAGTTTATTGAGTTATCAGCGATTTAACAACTATAATGGTAGAGCATGTTCCCCGAAGCGGATGATACAAACACATTCACCGTGCGAATGTTCATTTGCAATATAGTTCATTACCGGGACTTACAAAATTTACGTTAGAAATGATAAGCGCAAATTGCACTTTGAAGTCCAAGTCACCTCAGTTCACCTCTATTTCAAGTATTTTGATATTTTTATCTTTAGTTTGAAGCATTTTTATACGTCAGTATCGATAAAAGTGTTTCTCCTGGCCAAGCTTGTGAGGGGTAAAAATTAACAAAGCCGTCCGATGCGCGATGCGGTCAGCTAGACTAAACTATTAATTAACCATCAAGGTAATTAGGGAACAAGTCCACATCACAATTTCACAATGCCTACGTAATGGCGTTGCTGCTTCAGTTGCAACATTTTTTTATCTTGAGAAGCCGGACACAATTCAAAACCTGAGCGGGGGACCATGACTCTTACGTTTAAAAAAAGTCCACCGCCGGATATTCGTGCTAAAAAGTATTCAAATCTTTGTCTTTAGAGCATCCTGGATAAGAATTTTGCGAAAGCAATTTATGAGAATGCTTGGCACGACAGGATATCCAAATTTAAGAACCGAATCATATCCTAATTTCGTCCATTAGCACCATGAAGGGTCCAAACAATTGAGTGATTTAATAAAGGCAAACCGGAAACTAGAACCCCATCCTCTCTCTCTGGTCCAAGAAAAGTTTTAATATTTAAACAAAAAGTTTACCAGGTCATGTTCCTTGTAGTCAAAGTCGTACAGCGAATCGTAGTAGTCCATCGTGATCGAGATAGCTATAAAAGTCACGGCAACTGGGTACGGGCACTGGGCAGACGAAGATTTATTACAGAAGACAGAAGAGAAAGAAAAACCTTTCACCACTCCAGGGAACAGTTTAGAACGAACTAATTAATTAATTAAAAATATTTAAATGGTTCGGCACTTAAAATCCTTGCGTAAGAGCGTAAGGCAGACACTTTATGAATGAGAGCCCAGGTGATATTTTTCCCAATGTTTTGGATTTGCATAGAACCGAATATATTGATAGACATAAATTGTAGGGAGGTGTATTTATGTAAAAGTGTTACTGGTGGCGTGTATAGGTTCGTAAACGTCAAGCAGAGTACAAAATTGCGTATTACGTATTAAACTGTTGAGGTTGGGTTGGGAAGAGTGCTACTAGGTAATGGTGAACATTACTTTTATCGATTAGCAATTCGGTCTTTTTCCCATCAAAATCATGAGACTGAGTTTGGAGGTTGTATTATATTATCGTTCGTATAGGCACTAAAAGTAGGCTTCACCTGGCTCGGTCCTAAGCTAACAAGTTTTGCTATACTCAAATCAACACAAATGCAGAAAATGCAACGGTAAAGTTGGCAAAACTCATTTGGCTATCTCGTTTGTGGGATTCAAAATATTTCACTTCATTTAGCAAAATTAATGACTACAACAACGTCATGCCAGACCTTCATTTGAAGGATGAAAGGATGAAACCCATCAAGTGACCAGGTCAGAGAAATCCCATTCTCTTCCAAAGCTAGTCCCCTAACGATGGCGAATTGTATTGTCTAATGTCCCTTTCAATCGACGTGAGGACGAATTTTTAGTTTAAAATTAACTTAGCTTTAGACATTCATTTTCAACATTTCCATCTTGCTGAGTCGCTGAGTGGGGGCTAGCTGAATTTGCAATACAACTTGGAAATCTTCAAATATAGCTTGTCTCAGAACTTTCAGCTATATTTGGAAGATAATTGGCCAGCCTAGCCTAGCCAGCAAGTAAACTCAAAAAATTCTCTACTTTACAGGAGAGTGTTGGGTGTTCAATCAAAAGTGAAATCATTTGCCAATACCACGAGTATGAATCACTTATAGCAAACACCAACTGCTCATTTGTCTGGCGCCTTTTACATTGTAAATTGCAAGTATCTGCATCGTGCTTTGCACTTGTTTGCAGTCGAACGCACCACGCACTATTCGTCAAACTGCAAAAAAGCAACTTTACTTACAGTGCAAACCACTTACCATCATGTAGTGCTGCAACTGCTAGCGTCACGCTACGCAGTGCAGTTGCAGTGGCCTTGCTCTTGGCGATTATATTCGCTTGCATACTCTGCCGGCATTTTCAATGCAAATTGAATTCTAAATTTATAATTTAACACGACCTGCCTACTGCTGTAGCTGTACCCTGCACCGCCTAGTTTAGGCCTAAAATTATTACCCAGATTCTTACATTAATATATTCTACAAGCAAAAGCGTAAAGGGTTTCAAAATATGGCTTTGGCTATATAAATGACAGGAGATCAGATTGAATGAATAATCGATGGAAGAGTAATGAAGGAATTAGTCGCTATACGCTATAAGCTTAAAAAAGTAACAAAATGATGAATGATGCATTTGCAATTTGCTCAAATGTTGATAACCAATCAATATGCTGGGATCTTATTTATTCTTACCTTGCCTTGTTTTCTGTTCTGTTGTCCTTCCTCGTTTTGTTTGTAAAGTCTGTAATTGTTTTACGTTTCACTTGCAAAAACTTGTAACTTGCAGTAAGAGGTCAGTCGTCCGCCAATCCACGCGAATGTAAGGTTTCGCACGATGATCAGATCTGCACCCACAACTTGTTATCACAACAACAATGACCGGTTCGACGAGTTGATAGACTGATAGTACAGTGAACGCTCAGCAAAGAATTCTTTGTTGTATAGGTCATGTCAAACCAAACCACACGTGGTCAAAAAATAGCAGGATGCCGGATGAGATGTTGTACTTGACACGATTTGATGATAGCCGAATTTACACTGGAGTTTTCCAATAGAATTCCAGCCGCCCGCAACACACCGAAAATCGTACTGCAGACACAAAGGAGTCCACGATTCCACGCTACGAACGAAAGATCGGCAAACAAGAAGTTGATTTTTGGTTTGGTTTTGGAGTTTTGAGTAGAGATTTTTTTTTGATTTTTTGAAAACTTGTACAAAAGTCAAAAGTTGGCTGGTGAGATTTGGATTTGGAGGAACCGTTTGTTGAATAAAAGAAAAATGTAAGGCTCTGCGATTGCTTTTCTTTTGGTTGTTGAGGAGGTCGAGTCGAGTGAGAAATGAAATAACACAAAAGTCAAGTCCAAGTCAAAAGTTTTTTCTGAATGGCCATCGCATTGCATTGCTGTATTCTCAACTGGAAAAGGTACAAAGTTTGGTTCGGTTCGGAGTACCGGACTGGTATGGCAAGGCAAGTGCATCAGCCTTGAGCAGCAGCAGTGTGAGCTAAAAAGGTGAAGGCAACCCATGAATCATTTTCTAAATACTTCTACCAGTGCAGTGCCCAGGTTTTACTTTCCACGGCATACTCATGCAATGCACGCAACTCAAAATGTTCAAAGCTGAACTGTGGGTGCTGTGCTGCTTTTATTGTAGAGATACGAACCGAACCGGCTTCCTGGGACTGGGTATCCGGTCCGGTACTCACGCCGGAACCGGAACCCCGATCCGGTTTCTTGGGTCAGGTCGTGTAGAAGAGGTATATGGGTTCTTATTGGGTCCGGTCTTGCAGAAACTGTATCCAGGTTTAGTGGTCTGCCAGGTCATGCAGAACCCCGATCCGACTTTTTTGGGTCCAGTAAGTGGGAACCCGTACTGGACCAGTGCTTAGGCGCATAGAGGACGGAAATGCCAGCCACCTGACCCGCTCTTAGGATCGGATCATGTCAGATTGGTCAGATAGGAATTGGAATCCCTCCGGCGTTATCAATTCTCCCATTGCCCCTACAACCATTTCCCAATCAAGCTACAACTTTTTCATCTTAGGTCTTCTACGACCGGCCACTGTGCCCCGGGCCGAATATTATCAGGACTTTAGATTTGTACAGCTCCTTCCATCGTACAAATCGTTCGGATTATATTTTTCTCCGTTCCAACTATTCTTCCCGAACCAACTATTATTTATTCAACGCTCGTAGTTGATTTTTACCTGAAGGAACTGACCTCTTGTAGCAGTTAAAATTTTAAAATAAGCTAAATACAATGAAAGTACGAAATCTGAGCCGTACTTTTCGTACTCCTGGTAGTTTCTTTTATCCCTGAATAGTTTTGTATTGCCCCTCTGTTAGTCGATATTAAATTTTAGTACTCTGTTCGCCGTCCGGCTCTAAAATCAGACCCGGCCCGTTCCAGCTCCTACGTCTAAAGACCTTCCCAAGATTACGTATGCTTTTGCATGCACCCATTTAATACTTACTTAGTCGCGCAGAGGAACCCATTTAGAAAAAGGTAAAGCTAAATCTTTGCTCCCAAAAATCCCACTTATCGATGTACCTTGGCCATGGGCTATATGGCTAGTGGCTATTCCGTACGTTGAAGGAAAGTGGTTCCCAAAATCCCACTCAACTTGCTTAGGATGGACCCCCATGCAAATACTACAGAGTAGAAAAAGTTTCATTCATACATTTTTCACTCATTCATCACTCTCCAAATACGAGCTACTCACACAACTCTACTCACTTTACGTTTACAACAAGCATCAACTCAAATTATGAATGAATCCAATACGACGTAAAATATGACGAAGGCAGAAATAATACAGCATCAGAAGAGATAGTCTGAAGCACTTTGCACTGAAAATGTAATAAAATGATCAAATGATCATTACGTCGCATGCACGTCGTAGACTCAAATGAGCCCATTGTATGATTTGTCAGAGT
>JAQGCM010000648.1:0-22403 GCA_034699705.1 Hymenaphorura dentifera
GAATACGAGTTGGCTAGGGCGAAGGGAAAGGGGGACTTTGAAAACTTTGAATCCTTTGCCCAGACATCTCAGAAAGAACATCTTCACGTTTTACTGGGTCTTTTATAATACATCGGCCTTTTACCCCGTCAGAGTAAAGTGCAGAGAATCTCTACTCATTTCAAAGGTCTTCCATTACTTTAGACGAACGGAATTTGCTTTTTTTTTCTTTCTTAGACCATCTCTTAATGGTACCTTCGGAAGGAATATGAAAGAACGTTGCCCTTCAACAGTTCGAATCCTAAGGCTGAGCTAAATTGGCAGTTTATTGGTTTGTTTTGACCTACATGACATGTCTAGATAGTCTAGAATATTAGAATCATTCTGAATCCAATCCATGAGCTAAATCTTGGTTGGCAATACGAGCAAATCAATAGTTCAAGTTTGATCAAACTTAAATGTTGAGTTTTCATGGGTGGAGGAATGGAAAGGAAAAATTATTTGACAGTAATATTGTCATGTCGGGCTAGTCGGGCAGGTTTATTTTGATTTATATCAGGTAATTGGGGAATTCTAAAAAATGGTTCATATTTTATGATGGAATGTAAAAGAAGCTGTAGAGTGTTCTTTGAATACTTTCCTTTCCCTAGGCTTCGCTCTCATGCTCAGTTGACTGAAATGAAGTTGGATTGGAACGAATTCTCCCCTAGCTACCCGAGTACACTTTGCTCCGCTGAGAAGTGCACTGTGTATGTAGTTGTGCACTTCCTTTCTTTCTCTTAAAATTGGTGCAGACTGCAGACTAGAGGTTCGGATAGTTCGGACGCGAAGAGAACCTTCCTTCCCTAGTCTAACTAGCCTTCCTTCAGTTCCTTCTCACCGACGTTGTTGCACAGGGAACTTTGCTCAGCTATTCTACCATTCTTCGTCCAGGTTGCCCTTTTTCCTCATTCGGTCTTGGGCCCTGTTTCTCTTTCTAAGACCCGGCTTCCCCAACTGGTAATAATTCAACCCAAGTGCAGAGTTTTCATTTGGCCCTCAACGTGACGTACTCAATACTGAATAGCTCCTTCGGTTTGTCTTTTCTTGTCCAAAAAGCACATTGTACTTTTCAGTAGAAAAGGGAGGGACAGGGAATGAAGGTGAATTTTGACCTAACAAAAATTTGTAGGGCATTTAAATTTCATTCAACCGTAGGTTTTTGTTGAAGTTGAAGCAATGCTGACCATTTGTAACCAGTACTGGTACTGGTACTATAATAATTCTGAACCTTCCTATTTACGCCAAAATCAATTTTCAATCCAGAACGAAGTGACGGAATGCTCTAGACGAACATCTTCCTACTATCGTACTCTTGGCCAGTAGGCCTTCTCTTCTTTGATAGGTTTTTTATGTCTACAAGCAGCAGACACCACCATGTTATGTATGATTATGTTAACAAACGCTATAGATACGATACGAATTTCTATTTTGACTCAAGTAATTCAAGTCCAGTCAACCTTAGCAGGACGCAAATTTTAAACTTCATGGATCAAGAAACAGTCTCGGATCAGTTCATTCTAAAAAAAACTTTGGAAAAATATTATTTTGATAAACTTGGAATTAAAGCTCTTATTTAGTTCAAGCATTAGCATTAATACAAGCAAGCAAGCAAATGATTTTAGAAGTTTGTTAGTTTCCCACATCTACGCCTAATTTGGCTCATTGTCAGATTCATTTCTGTGGCATTTGGCGAAACTATTACGAAACTGTACGCCAGTTTAATATGATTGTAAATTGTAGCCGTCACTTGTGCTAGAACATTTATTGGCATCCTATGGAATTGTAAAACCGAACTGTGTTTCAGAATATGGTTTGTGTAACCCAAAATTTTGCAAACTCCGATATAGGTTTAGATTGAATTGGAGTATGTGAGGTTTCTATTATTTTTCGTAGGACTTACTGGCCTTACAAGTTTTGCAGGGGAACGAACATGCCTTCCTCCACGAAGTTCCGCTCGATAGAGGAGCACGAGAGATACTTTCGGCTGTAAGAAAACCGAATAAATATCTACTTTTTTAGACAAGTTTTGATATCCTACAACAAAAAGGCATTAGTTCAAGAAATCAGATTATTTCTTCCAAGGACTACTGCCAACTGTCATCTACTACCCAAAAACCCATAAACCCAACAGCAGCAGTATTTATGTAATCAATGACTTCGATTCCTTCAGACATTCATCACTTATTTAGTATTGACCTTTGCTCGTTCTCCTGTACTAGACAAATCATGAAGGGGATAGCAAACGTCTAACCGAAAGAAATTTTAAATCTTTGAACTTATTTAGTTTTCAAGGTTTTATGGCATGGTTCGGTTTATCGGTTTTGACCGAAGGGGTGCACTCTGTGTGTCGCAGCCGTTGTCGATTTCTCCGTTTCTAGAACTTAGACGTTAAGCACCGGCAACTAGAGTCGGTCAGCGCCTCAAACTTAGGAACTTAGGAAGTGTTAGGAGAAAGAAGGAACGTACTAAGACTTTTGGAGTTGACGTTTGTGAAGCGCAAAGTTCTAGGATAGCAAAGAGGCTGATTTTCAGGAAGGAGCAGAGTCGTGGTTGCTATCGATCCAACTTTGCCTCACCCTCTCTTCCTATTCCAAACCTCTTCTACCGAGGCGTTATTATCGTCTGCGCTCCTGAACACGCAACGTTTACTTCAACAGAATCACTCCGCCAAGTCGAATTGCGAAGGATTTCTTAAAGTCTTACCACCTTTGTTGCGTCTGTGATCTACTAATTCAGGGCCAGAAGCAATTAAAGTTACTAGTAAATCCACACGTTATCCTCACCGATGCTGCTGTGTTTACCGGTAATATTTGGGTATATTCAATTTGCCAAGTAAATTTTAAATCATCAGCTCACAACTCACATCCCATCCAACTTGCACCCCCTTGACAATTTTTATTCGGTTGACAAGGCCGTTCGAAAAGTGGAAAACTTGGAAGAGTGTAAATCGCAGAGCAGTATCCATTTTTAATATTCACCAACACCTCAGGAGTATTGCCGTTTAGTTCTATTTAAATTTTGTGCTCGTTTAGTTGAAGTTGAACTTTAACAAATAACAATACGAATGAGTACACGAAAGTACACAAAGATTTCTTCCAAATTCCAAATCCGTACCCTTTAATTCGATTGGTCTACGCCATTATGATTTTGGGACAGCATGCAATATATGTACAATTGATTTTGTGTTTTTATGATGATTTTGTTCGGTGAAATTGAAATGATTGAAACCTGGTAAGGTTCTAAGTTATTGGCAATGTCTCAATGCTCTGACAGACTGTTGCAGGCTTATCCAATACTGTGAAATCGGTTCACAGTTGGCAGATGTACATTGTGCAAATTAGTAAAAAATGACCGTCACAAAGTTCAATTACGTTTTGGACAATCTCTCATTTGTTCCTGGAAACATTTAGCTTGTTGACTTCAGAGAATGCCATCATTTATTAACGTTTACTTCCTCTTGTTTTTTTGATCGGTTCTAGGGATCCCAAGGCTCCCCCTGGCTAAAGCACTGTGTATAGACTAAAACTAGTTATTGGTGTCAGTGCTCTTTTAATTTTCTGTAAAACTGCATTGGATATATTTGTTTTTCAGGTTTCTCCAGTGTCTGTCAGCCATCGTCCAGTCCTAGGACCTCCTGGACTCTACGGATTTTGCCACCAGCCAGGCCAACAGGCTTCTGGATCTGCTCCCTCTGCAGGACCAGCTCCTTGTGTTCTACCATGCCAAGTACTGCAGTGCTAATAGTCTAAGGACAATTACGATGTTTCTAATTGAACAGCTCATTTGAAACAATCGTTTTTGTTTTCAGCATATCCCTGGGTCAATCAACTCGACGGGTGGATTTTTCTTCCCTCAGTATGGAGCTCAACAACCAATGCTCCAGCCTCAAGTATTTCCTCCTCCTGCTCACCACCACTTCATACCGGTACAAATATTTTGTACTTCACAACCAATTGCATCCAATGATTTAGGAAGAAATAATAATGTTATTTCTATTTTCTATTCAATTCCAGCCTGGAACTAATGTCGCACCTCTCTTGAGCAATAATAACACATACTTTAGTAATAATATTAACGTCCACGGCAGTATTGCGTCGCCGGTATTCGTTCCTCCTGAGGTGAGCATACGACCATGTGACTCGACGGTGCTTTGTTTTTCCAACAGTTCACTTAACACAGTATTACTTTTTTAGAATCGACATGGAATGGACCCTCAGCGGAGAAGTCCTCGTACGGGTCAGCTTTTGCGAGAACACTGGGGACAACAACGTGGCGGTTCAGTATCAAATCCTATGCCACAGAGTCAACCGCCGGTCATGGCACATCATAACGTACACCCACCTATGACTACTGCAGCTTACCCTGGCTTCCTTCTCCATTTTCTGTGAGTTTAAATCATTACGCCTTTGACGTAAGCACAGGGACAGGGACAATAGTCGGATTTCATTGGCATTGCTGATGTATTTGAATCCAAAATCAATGCCACCTGGAATGGGACGAATATAACTTTAATTCAGAATTCTTAAAAGAATATGTTATTGAATTGAATCCTGTGGTTTTGGAACTATAGAACTAGTGGTAGTAAGCCAATTTCGTTGAAAGCACAGGTTCCAGGTTCCAACTTCATTGTATTTATTGAGAACATCCTTGGAGGATATATCTAGAGCAGAATTGAATGGACCAACTCAACTCGTTTGAATTGGTGTAGCTAGAACAACATTTAATAGTACCAGGAATCGAAGTTGTTATAAAGGCACTACTGAACACAAAGCTAGAAATTGTGATAGTTGATTGATTTACCAACTAGTATAAATGAGAGCTCTTTGCGAAAAGTAAATTTAGTTAATTATGAATGCTAAATATGACAAATTTACTTTTTGAAGGGCGATGTTTCATCCTCATCATCACCACTTTCATCATGCACCATTTCCGCTTTTGGGGACAAATAATCCGCAGCCAACACCAAGTTCCAATAATGCAACAGAGGCTTTTGAGAATGAAAATTACGAAGCCCTTTTATCCCTAGCGGAACGCCTTGGTAAGATTCCATAAAAGATTTGCTAGCTGGAACATATTTATGATGCTTCATCATAAATATGCTGTATATTTGCGTATGATTTGCTTTATTATTTGACTTAATCGAAGACAATGTGAGTGGGTTCTTTTTCTGTGCTGTTGTTTTTGACATTTTACCATGTGCTTGTGCTTTTGTTATATATTATTGAAACAATCCACAGGAGAAGCGAAACCCCGCGGGCTGACTAAGGCTGAAATTGAGCAGTTGCCTACCTACAGGTACTTTTAAGGGAACAATAGAATGAAATTATAGACTGATGGGGTCTGGTGGCGATCTACAAATTTGTTTTTATTTAGTGTCGGGACAAGTCGCTTCAGCGTCGAGTCACACGAGAGCGAACAGACTTCATGTGTCATTTGTATGTGCGACTTCGAAATACGCCAGGTGTTACGTGTGTTGCCCTGTTCTCATGAATTCCACGCCAAATGCGTCGATAAGTGGCTTAAAGTAAGCAATTTTGTAATCCCAGATATATTTGGCTGAGTTGGAAAATGAAACTAATGAGAATTCTATTCTTGTGTTTAGACAAACAGAACCTGCCCAATCTGCCGAGGTGACGCGTCGGAGCCCTTATCCGGGTTTTACTGATCCTTGCTACATTAGTTTCATTGAATTTAGTCTAATAATCCAATACAGTTTTATTTATACTACCTTGTGCTGTACTGAACTAAGTTAGCTAGCTTTAAGAGTTCGCTGCATAATCAAACAATACTATGTTGAGGAATTCAAGGACCTTCAAGTTCAACGCAGAACGCGTGAAAGTTAAATGGTACCAAATTATAAATTTCAATCATAACTTTACCTATTAGTTATTTGTTACCGCAGCTTATGCATTACTGTTTTGGGTATTGAACCCATTTTGTTCTTGTTGAGTTAGTTAACGAATGTGTTATTTGACCGTGAAACCGTGATAGAATATTGCATAACAGTAGACTTCGCCGAGTCTGTTAAAAATTAATGTTAGTGTACATAGTGTCCAAGGCGGATCTCTACTTCGATATCAATTCTTTAAAAAAAAATGTGCATGATTTCATTAGGTACACTGCAACTTTCCACTCAAGAACACAATTTACCGTTGTTTAGTTGTTTGGTTGGTTTGAGATTCAAATGTGTCAAAATAGACTGCTTGGGCCAGCTACAACATACTCATCTACAACTACAACTAAGATCTAAGGAACAAACGACCAACATTTTTGTACATTTTCAGTAATAATACTATGGTCAAGGAAGAACAATCAAAAGCAAGCCCTTACAAGAAACCAAACCCGGATGGTAGGAATGTATGATATTTTTTGCCACTCGACTTTACAAAGTATGTTGTCCAGAATGTGTTGTCTTGATTAAGTCAAATAGCCTGCTATTAATTCGGCACAGTAAGAAGTAAGGGTGGAAAATTACTGGTTGTTTCATCATCTGACTCCAAACTCAGCCTTTGTGCATTTTAACACTAACTTAACCTAACCTAACCTTATCAGACCTACTAGACCTAAGTAGTAGATCTGTAGCTGATACCACCAAATGTACGTGTGATGTGATTTTCAAATTTTAATGGTTTGGTTGACTGACTGACCCTTGTACTGACCTTGCACAGTTGCAACGAGTCAATTTCAATATTCAGTTTCGTGTTCGCTTTACAAGTCTTAGAGTTAAGCTTGGGCTTGGGAGCCATTGTAATATTTTGTTTTAGTTTTTCTAAACTTTACAAACTTAATCACTTAACTTGTTCATACATTTGTACTTGCAAGAGTCCTCGTAAATTAAGTAATGCTAGTTCCAGTCCTGCAACCAAAATTCGTAACTATTATTAACTCCTATATATATCACTCGTCACATCTCGTCGAGAATTTATAATTTTTTGGAAGATTCTACATCTCCTTTGATATTGGGTAGATATTGCCATTGCAATTTGGCCCTCATATATTTTGGATGTAATTCTTCAAGGTCGCATTGAGTAATTTCGCAGTTGGAACTCATTGTGCTTAACCTCTGTTGCACCTCGCCCAAAAACTATGTAAAACTAATGAAGGGTACCGTGTATGTGATAAGATCTGATATCCCTTGCTTCTTAACTGATTTTGTAGATGATCTCATTCTGCAGGGACATTCATTCCATTGTTTTGGGAGTCCTAAGCCCGCCGCGTAGAGCAATAATTCTTAGACCTACTCGCCGCTCCTGTTTATCTTTTAATCCGTACGGTCATTGTTGAATGGGTCGTTGTTTTTTTAATCGTTTTGAATTTGTTTGTAACGCTGTAGAGTAACAAGTTGGTCGTCTTGTTGGATAGTAAATTTTAGCACATTTTAATTACACGAAGCTTGATCAGTGCAATTTCTTCCTGGATGTTCGATTAATCCATGATGACTGCCCAGCAAACTCACACGTTTGCATGCACTGTTATAAGCGTTTCGTCTTCGTATCGTCGCCTAAAAAGTGTTTCTTCAAGTGGAAATTATTGTAACGATTTAAAGAATACATTTTTTATCATAAGAATCCATGTTCTTCTAATAAACATACTACATTATAGTACGGATACATACTTGATGGAGCTCAATAAAATTCTCGTTAATTGAAATGGTCGACAGTTCATCAATTACTCGGGTTCAGGTTTATTTATTCAATCATTTAAAGTTTAAAAAAATTGCACAACAGATAAATAAAACAAATCTAAATCTATAGCAAATAAATTAAGTTAAGATATAAAAGATGATACTCGTACAACTTATGGTAAACAACATACACTTTTGGTTTGCTCTGGGGCTTGGTCGGGCTATGGTGAATTACCACCAGATGGAAAATTTTGGTCGCTATCCACGGCACGAGATTCGGTTGCCAAGATAACTTAATATGGCGGAGGAGATCTGTGAAAAATTTCGGCTTGGGACGAAAAGTACATTTATTCTATAGTAGGACATGGCAAAAAATCAACTTGTCCGTGGTGACCAAAATGTTTGGATCAGATTCTGCTAGTGGCACTTCCAGAAAACAGGCCCCAACGCCCAAAGAAAGACAGCCAGGCCCGAACCCAAGCCAAAAGTGTATCTATCCTGGAAAACAGATGAAGAACACAACCTAGCACAACATGACATGAGACCTGGACGAAATTCCTTTACGGGGTGATTGACAGTGCATTGTCGTTATTGGTGAAACTCCTTTGTCTATCAAACGATGGGAAGGATTGTCTGTATACACTACGACGGGATGGAGGGCTGCCCCACACTCCGAATCTTCATTTGGAGTCATGGTAGAATAACCTAGGTCGCTGTCAGTACCAAAAACAGAACCCAGAGGGGATCTGGGAGGAAATGCATAGGCAAGAACACTGCGGTTATTTCTACCGTCCACGCCCATTTCATGGGGCATACAGTCTGGCTCAGTGTCACTATCACTTCGATTTGAGCCAGGAGTGGGAATGGCAGCGCCCACCGGGCCATCTTGCAAAGGAAGCAGATGCAAATCTGGTTGGGAACTACTATTAGTCAAGGCTCGGTGACGATAGCAGTAGAACACAAGGGCAATAAATATTAGGAACATAGATAAAACACCAATCACTGGGATAGCTGAGATTTGATTGTCCTCCTCGTCATCCCCGACGTTTCTATCCAAGAGCACGTCATTCCCATTGGTAGAATTCCGATTGATCAACGAACGTGTTTCACTCTTTGAGTCGTAACCTGCAAATATCAGCGAGGTCAGATTTAGTCAACTTTTTTTCATTCCTTTTCATTTCCATACATGGGCATCTCTTTATTCGAGACTGGAGGTCCTTTGGGTACAGTTGCCTCACTAATTTTGTGATTTTGTTTTTTGTAACAAATTGTGTCGTAAAGCATTTAGAAACAGATACTGTCAACTGTAATCTTCAAGATGTTAAGCTTAATCACCATCCAACAACGCTGAACTAGCTTACTAGCTAAGCTCTTACAGCAATATTCCCGTATAAAAATTAAAGAGCTGGAAAGGACTAACCGAAGCATTGATTGAATTTCATGCAGGTTACTTCCTTCGAGGACTCTTTCCCGTAACACCAATCGCAATCCCACGCACCCAGGCACTCCCTTATATAAATTAAAAATGAGATTAGTTCAGCACAAAACAATCGAATGATTTTAATGAAAATGCAAAATTCTGTGACCTTACTCAACTCGTAGAATAGATGAACATGGGTTGTCCAATCCATCACAGTAAATGTTCACCAGATCACGCACCGAGCCTCTGTCTCTGTCACAAATTGATTTGTCATTTTTAACCATTGGAAGTGTTTCATCTGGAAATCCACACAAGTCGATGTCTTCCGGAAGGTCTGTGATGCTTTTACTTGTACAAAAATTTGGCTCCCTTGGGCATTCACACGGGCATTCACAATCAGTTGGTTCCATTCGAAGGCAATTCAGACATAGTTTGTCGATCTGCAATTACAATTTGACATTGTTATAAGCACTAGTCGAAAAGAAATTCAAGAAAATGTTTAATAGAGCCTCAGAGCCTGGCGGAGGAGTACTTATCTGGTAACTATTTGGTAACTATTTGGGTGCTCCCTCGAATTTGTGGAATGGACCAGCTTCTTTAAGTCAATTGTGTCAACCAAAACCAAACAAGAGGTTCGAAAATCGTGTGTGAAAATTTCGAGGGGGTTTACTTATTGGATTTTGGATTTAATTTATTAAGGTCATCAATCTCATAGCTTACACAATACAACAAAGTCACATTGATTCATCAGTAAGTGAAATTAATTCCGACCGTCCTAATTACCTTATCAATAGATAACTATTATTTACATAACTGCAGAGCTTTAACTTGAGGTGGCCTGACAACATGAATTTAATAGTAAAAACATGTCGAAATACGTATTAAATTTCCTTAAAATTATTGTGTAGCAGAACAGTCAAATTCTAATATCAAAAATCCAATGTCATTATCTATAATGTAAATACGATTTATTAGCCAGGAATCGGAATGGAACTACAATTCCCATCCGGTGTCAAATGTAAATTTTCGGAAATACGGAAATACATTTTCATCTCTAAGCTGTCTCCAAAAAAAAACTTTTTTGAAAAAATCCACTTCGCCGTCCATTCTGCATATTTTTTTTTAGCCAACTATGATATTCTTTAATTCTTTGACCAATTTTGAATATGTCGATTTCTGGAAAAATAATTAACTCGAAACCTGCATGATGCTTGAAATTCACAAACCAGAAATCAGCATACGATCTAACGCGATTTAACGCTCGAACATGAAAGTTTCAAAGGGCTAAAAAATAGACCTGCATTTTGAAATTGGTTCGTTCTACTCCTATGTGGACTATCTAAAAACGGTTTTCGAACCTCTTATTTGGGCGACCCAATTGACCAAACCCAAATATTTCGTCCGACCGCAAAGTCGAGGGTCCTGCACCCAAATGTGTTACCTTACTAGTGTTGATATTGAAAGCACTACTTACCTTACTGCACGGGCAAAATGCCGTTGACGATGAACACCAATCTTGGACAACGCTAAGAAATAAATTAGTGCCAGGGACGGGCATTATTTGATACCGACTGCAGAGTTCGCCGTGTTTTAAATTTTGTATTCCCTCAGGGCGCATTTGCAAGCTGTAAACTCTTTGGAGGCTGCTATGAGATGACGACGATTCACTGAGTTTATAACACATTCTTTTCTGCAAGGGGATGCTTGTGTGACTATCTTGGCCGTGCTGGAGGACGTCAATTACAGAGAGGGGTTCAAGCTGAGTGACATGGGTCCGCGGTAGGAGTTTGAGATGTTTGGTTAAGCTTGGATGGTAAATTACGAAACCCGCCTCATCAAGTAGAAAGCAGCGCACTGATATTGAAACATTATTTCTGTCGTCCGCACTGTATTGCATTGTTTTCCTTCGACATTCTGGCATTAGATCGCCCAACACCTTTTCAAAAAAACTGATGCTGATATCGGCTCCCATGACTGCAATTGAAGCCTTTTGTTTCTCGGAACTGAAAGGTACATCAATTTTACTGTCCACACTTTGGGCCATTGTTGTGTAAGGCATCTTTGACTGTGAATCAAGAGTCGGTGGCAAGAATACGAGTTTCCCCTGCGCATCAATTGCGGATCGGAACCAACCAGACAAGCGAGGTACATATCCAGAAGTTATGCTGAAGCCAGGAAAAATAAGCAGAAACGTTCCGCCAGCCCCACTAGAATACCTGTCAACCAACCACATGAGTTATTTTTCGGTTTTACTCCGCTTTGCAAAACCCTCTAGCATTTCAAAAATAGGTTCTCGACGCGTCCGCTTGATTGAGCGATCAATTTATTTTCTTATTACTAGCATATGAAATAAAATGATCAACTACCTTCGCATTATGTATTTACTCCATTCCGAGTCGAAGAAGTTTCGCTTCCATGTCGGGACTGAATTTGCAAGCCAACTGATATGGTCCTTCATTTCCGGCCTCATTCCTCTGTTCTGATTTCGCAAAAGGCCACTGTTGTCGCCGATATAGGCCATTAATGCTAGAGGCCACTTCGATTTAATCCGAAGCGGTGCTCCAGAATGCAGAATGTCCACTGGACGCAAGAAAGCGTTAGGAGCCAAATAGAGTGCCGCTTTGTTAGGGCTAATTAAATGGCTGTAGCAACAGACAGACTTTTGAAGTAGTAAATGATGCTGAACATCGCTTTTAGGATTCAAGAAATCCTTCTTCAATGAAAGACTGCTTCTTTCGGAAAAGCATCCAGAGTTATCCCCTGCTACCGCCAAAATGACGACATAATTTTGGTCTAAGGCGATCCAAGAGTAGGTAATCTGCGATACAATTTTTAAACTTATTCCCTGCTGAATTGACGGCCCATGAGTTTTAAATTGTTCTGCTTATTTTGAATAATTAAGTCCTCACCCCAGATTTTCCACCCCTTAAGCGTAGGCTTTGACAACCTCGCCCTTCAGAAAGTAGTTTTCGTTTTATCGAGGCAAACCCGGCATGGACTTCAACCTGGTCAATTTGAATTTGTGGCATTTCTTTTGATTTATCAGGTTTACCCAAGGCTGGATGTGCGATTACTCTCCCTAAAAGTGAAAACAATTTAATGCAATCGGTAATCTTGTATTTAAATTGAACACCAAAAGAATGTGGCTCATCTTTCTGTTCCTGTATTTCTGTACCCTTCCATAATATTATCACATTACGTGTATAATACATACCAAATTTATCTATCAGGAAAGCGTAACTGCGAGATTCGCAAATGTTATCACTCGCGAAGTAGGTGATGTATTGAGTAAATTCCAGCATTGGGATTTCGATAGCTACAAGTCCCAAAGGCTGTCCAAGGTGAAATATGTATTTTTTCGCGACGATCACAGTTTCTGCGGAAAATACGGAACATTTATTTTATTCCTTTTTAATTTTGAAATCTTTAGAAGTTTTGAATTGAAGTTATTTACCAGAGAACGTTGGACTCCAGTGAGGAAAAGAAAAATCGTAGACTTGAGACGAGTTTGCATTTTCACGCGGAAAGAATTGACTGAGAATATCCGAAAGTGACCACCACTCTTTCTTTGAATTTAACTTGAGCGCAACTTTTAATGCAAATGCGTCTGGTTCAGTTCGACTAATAGAAGAAACTAGGACTCGCCAAATATTTTTTGACGCAACATTTTGCAGTGCTTTCTTATAAACTTCCTCCTCGTTTGGAGTGGTAGTTTTCAAAAAGAACGTTTCAATGAAGACAGGGCAGGTTACATGGAAGAATTTGTTCATGGTGTCATCACTACTGATTCCTGATGAAAGATGAATTATGGTAGCAGCTGAAGGTGGAAGTCGAGGTGAATCGGAGAAATTCGAACAAGCCTGTAAGTATAAATGTGTAAAGTTTAGACGGCTATATGCTAGAGCTGTCATGGTACAACTTTCTTCCAAAAAACTAACTTTCGTTCGTTAGGAGTAAAAATTTGGGACCCTAAGCACTCACTGTTTTGTTCATATTTAGCTGTTAAATAAATTCTTTCGAAGCGAACTAGCATATATCAGAACCAACGTATTGGTTAAGCTTGTTAGTAGTTAAGCATGAAAAAGTCCTTCGAATCTACCAAGAAACTTCACTAACCATGCTTATTGCACTTTGTATGAGCGACGCTTGGTCCATCTCTTCGTCTGCTTTGGCTGTGCTTGGTGCATCAGACTGGGCTGGCCATTTGAACCGTCTCTCAATAAAATTTAAGTAGTTCAAAATTTGGTAGCGAGTCCAAGGAGTCACAGGCACCATTTGGTCACAAAGCAAACTAGATCTCCGATAATCAGGCTCAGAACTGATGATACCAACTTCATCCGTATTATCCAGTAGGGTAAGAAGAAGCATAACTAAATTTTAAACCAAATATTATGACCGTTTGATTACAAGTGGTTTTAAAATCCGATCAACGAAATTCAATTCAAGTAGCACTTACCAATGTCGCGGACTGCTTTCACCATTACAGGAGTTGTACTCTGTCCTAGCTGAATCAAAAACACTACCCGGTGGAGACGTGTGTCGTCCTTTGCCTTTTGAATCAACCATAGTTTCTTTTCTGACTGTCCCTTCGGTATATTCGAAGTTTGACGTCCTAAGGAAGAATTCTTACAATTTTGGCTGTTAGCAGGATATTCGACATGAATTCCTTCAGGTGATATGAAGTACTGCCATTTCAGGTGTGGAAGTTTTGCTGCGTTGTCCATCAATGCTGTATTCAGAGACAATTATCAATCTATACAACTACATTTCAGTTGCTTAGCTTAGTTATTTTTTGCGAAACTTTCTCATTCATGTTGAAACAAATGGTATTGGAACAAAATTCATTGATGGAAGATAAAAGAATTATGAATTTTTACAAACCTTGACTGAATTTAGGACCAGGTATAAAAGCTGTGGGTTTAAGCTTAGACGGAACGGTCCAGCAAGCGGATGTTTTTGATATTGCGGTTTCAAAATATTCGTCATACCTAGTTCACAAAAGGTTTAACAATATCATTCACCACATTTATGTTCAAATTATTATCCTCGTGCAAGCAAATATTGACATTTTGATAGTTCTAACGCATGATACAATTTATCATTATTATCATTCACTGAATCCAAATTCGAAATTCGAAAAATCTTACTGAAAACTGTCTGCCTGTAGCTGACAGCAAAGAGGAAGATCGTTAATAACGACAGGTTGTGATTCAGCATTCCATTTAATAGATGCAGCCATACGTTCCAAAGCCTCTTGAAAACTTGTTATTTGTTTTGAAATTTTGGCAGCCAAATCTTCAATTTCTTCTTCCACATTTTTGACCCGTTTCGGAGAGGATAGAGACTCGTAGGAACTCTGCAGAGTGTAAAATTAAACGAATCAAATAATCTTCAAACTCCATTTGCATTTAGCGACGCCAGATAAGACGACATGTTATACCGAATACTACCTTTGCTCCTGATAGACCCAATTCCACGTCCGCAAACTTGAGCAATTGCGTGCTCAGGGTTGAAACGGGCAAGTTAAGCTCATCGGCTCTCCACTCAGACGTTCTTTGAAGTGGGATCCAATTGTTTGGACTAACTGATGAGTTCCTCTCCAATAAATTTTCATTTCGCGATTTCTTTACATCGCCATTCAGATTCAAGGATTGCTGGGACCAAGGCAGTAGCTGTGCAATCAAGAATATGGTGACCCAGCCAAAATTTTGGTCTCGCCACATTGCGATTTTCGTTCACCAATTGGGATTCCTTCTAAACAAAACAAAAGTGCGGTGCTTATGACTTGATATATCAAAATTAAAATCTCTTAATCTTCTTAAGACATAGGAAATGACATTAGCTAATTACAAAATTTGAGATTTGAAAAAACCGAATCCTCTAACAAAGCTTTGTTTGAATCCTCTGCACTTTGACTTACCCCGAGAGTAGAGGAACGAAGCCGACGATTTGGCTATGTGCTAAAATGTTCGAATAATTAAAGTTTTAGTCTGGAGTGAAGACATAGCTCACTTAGCTCAAAACCAACGTCAAACGTCGTCGGCCTGGTCAGCGCATACATGAGATGTGGACCAATTCGTTGTTATCACTTGTCAGTGACAAGACAAGTGTCACTTGTTGAAACTATAACTTTGTTGGAATGGAAGAGTGTATGTCGTTGTTTAAAAAAGCAAATAAAAATGCTTGTTCTGAAGCTGAAATAACTCATCTATCTACGCTTTCTTAGATTTTGATCTTTGGAACGAATTTTTCAGGTGCATATTTTGGAGCACAATTTTTGTGGGTTCTGTCAGTTTGCCTTGTGTGGATCAATTTGCAAAATGTGAGATAGTGTCTGTGGATTGTCGTATCGTCGACTGATTGTGCGAAATGCAAATTGTGCCAGGGAGTTGAGATTAGTCTGGAATCGGGATTGGGAATGGATGGTTTATAGTGCTGATAAGCGTTGATAGTGAAATGTGGTTTGTTTATTTTATTTAATTCCTTTGCCGTGGCCATCGGCCTGAGTGGCGGTGAATCAAAGGAATTTATTGAAAGTGAGATTTGTGTGTAAGAAAGCTGCAGAGCTATAAGCTCGTAGCTCACAGCACACGGCTGCACGGCACTCCAATCTCCACTCGCACAACACACAACAGACGAACAGGACTGTTTCGACTCCCACGTGCACTTTTCCCTCTTCACCCGCCACTTATCCTCAGTTTATTTCATTCCAGTTAAAATTAATTTAGCACGAGCTTTTCAGGTCTTGAGAGCAACAATCAATTCCACCAATTTATTGGCGCTTGTACTTGCAGTGTTGCAGTGGAGTGGAGCTACAATGGATAAAAAGAAGAAAGCCCTAAGTATTTCCAAAATCCCGATCCTTGAAGTGCCGTCGGAGGAAGCAAGTAAGCCTCATTTCTAAACATTGCCGTCATTCCCGATCATGTTTGTTTGTTTGTGGGCTTTGGTCATTCATACGCGATACACTAATCCTCATTCATGATTCAATTGATTCAATCCACAGATGATATTCGAAAACGAATGATGATACAGAAGCTTTTCCAAGGAAATCTGGAAACAAAGAGAACACTCCCAGTCCCAGTTTCTTCAGTGCTGGCTCAAGTCAAATCATTCCTTCCAAAGTTAAAAGATGCAAATGAACAGTTGGCCAAGGCAGACAAAGTGGAAGAGATTGGAATTACAGTTCCTCCTGATACCCAGTCATATATTGAAATGGTAATAATTCAATTCATGACAGATTTTGGTTTGGTCGGTCAATCAGTGATCGGGCTTTTGACAAAACGAAGAATACCGTAATCAAGCCTATAAAAATTATTGCCTGTTATTTGTTTATAGAATCTTCAATTGTACGAAGCATCATCCGATTCTGACTCAGACTCTGACGGCGGGGAGGTCGGTCAAATTTCTTGGCGAACTTCTGACAATCACAAGACTCAACCAGTTCCTCCCAAGCAATTAATTGTGGACATTACTGATCAGCAAAACTCGTCTGAAGTGACAGATAATGCCAAACTCGATTAGCCTGTTCCATAGAATTATTTTTGTTCTAACGCTTTACCGAATACTGCTAGTGCTAACTTAAGCTTCTCTAGAAATTGTAAAGAGTGTAAAAATGTTAGGATTAGGACTACGATTAGGATAATGTACATAAAATATATTTCCGTATTCGTACTCTCCTTTAATACATTTGTCGAAAACAATAAAGAGGATATAATTTGTATATGGTTCGACTGTTTATTTTGGCTGGTTGCTCGTGTGAATTTAGTTTGATTCGGAAATTTGGTTCTGAGATTTCGAAAATATATACTCTTAAGTACTAGCTCATGATTTTCAAAGTTAACTTTTATCCACCAGCACCAGCACTATATTTGGTGGGGTATTGAGACATTATCGCTTCTATGCTATTGTGCTATTCGCATCCACGTCCAAGTGCGCCAGTCGGTCTGCTTTTTAAAATCAAGCCAAAAACTCGTCTGTCTGGACTCGAACTCCGTATTATTGTTGTAGACAGTTGGCAAAAAGTTCGCAACAAATTCGCGACTCGATTTAATTTTTAAAAAAGCCTTGGATCTGGTTTCAAAATAAATATGGAAGCACTATTTCGAATTCCGTTCACGCTTTTGGCTGTGCCGAATCTGAAGATTAGAAAACCGAGCTGGGTAGTTCAGCCTTCTGCGATGGTCGTATTTTCTTTGGCTCTCTTCTCATATTTTCTCGTGACAGCCGGTAAATTAACCACATGCACATGAACCACAATCATAGCATTTGTAGCTAAACAATTAATTAAAGTAGTCTAGACGAATGAATGAGATTTGGAGGCTTGAAAATATTCTGGAAATCATGCTGATGACTTGTAAGTATAATCAAAATCTATTGTTCTCGCGTTGCAGGCGTAATTTACGATGTGATAGTGGAGCCTCCAGGGGTGGGCAGTACTGTAGACGAGAGGGGAATCTCCAGACCGGTACGTGAGAATTTTTTTGTAAAAGTTGATCTCTACAATATTGACAACTGTCAACTGTTCTTGCGGTCGATGGTTGGATTCCCACTTAATCTCATTTTGTATCAATCAGGTTGCCTTTATGCCATACCGAGTAAATGGACAATACATTTTGGAAGGACTTGCATCTAGCTTCCTCTTCACTACTGGTGGACTTGGATTCATTATTTTGTACAACACTCACAATTCCGGTGGACTCTACAAGTCTCACAGTAGCCTCGGCTATTACCTCATGACATCAATCGGCTTCTTATGTGTTCTAGTATCTGTTCTAACGACTCATATTTTCATGAAAATGAAGCTACCGTAAGTCATTTTTTTCCTGTGATTCTTTGCTGAATAGGAGAACTCTCTCTATGAATAATACGAGAGTTTTTAAGTGTTAATCAATCATTTTGTAATTGCATTACAGAGGCTACTATCTGCATCCTTAAATTCGACAAGTCATTCCCACAATTAACGGACTCACCAAATTCCGACTATCAACATCAGGGCTAACTTTAACATCAAATCCCATTAAGTATTTTTCTGCAAACATATTTTGTTGTTCAATCCAATAAAATTACAATAATACAAACTATACGATGCAACAGAGTCTTATTTAGACTTTAATGTAAAAATGCAAATTGAGATTTCAATTAATTGACGGATTTTCAACTGCTTTCATAGTCAGGCTGCGACTTTCTTGTTGCACTTGCACACTTGATTGACTATTTTGATTCTATTTTCCTATTATAGTCTTAAAAGCATCAAAACAAAAAATGCGTCTTGCATCATTCTGTTCTTCACGATGAGCAGTTTGCACTCTTTGCACTTACCAATGGTCCTTTAAGCCAGTAACGCCCCAAATCGGCTGGAGATATTTTTTTAAAAATCCAATAAAATATGTACGAATTATTGCCGAAGTGGCAGTAACTCAAATTTCAATTTTTGAAATAACAAAGCCATGCATAGTGGAAGTCAACAGCAGTTCAGCCCGTTCAACAGCCAAATTAAATGGTTAGGGTTAGGGTTAGGAATTAGGATTTTCGTATATGTGCTCCAGCCCTTGAAAAATTGACGAGAATTACATTTTCCAATATTTCCAATGCCGTAATATTATTGGACAAATGTTGAAAAATTTTAAAAAACCAAAAGATTCATTTTATTTTATTTTTAAGAATATATCCAGCCGATTTGGTGTGCTACTGGCCTAAAGAACCGTTCGTCCGCATAATTCCGTTCATACCTATACTTGTGGTAAATTAGCTAGCATTTTGTAAATTTCGTTCCTTTCTTTTGCTTTTTGCAATCTTTTACTGAATCGTGCCCTGCCTTGTTTCAATTTATGATTCCAATCCAATTCCAATTAAGTCCCAATTGTCCCAATCTCCAGTTCTGCAAAATAAAATGTAGATTAGGAGATTTGGGACACTTGGATATGGATATTATTTGGAGTGTCCAGTCTGTCCAGGAAAATGTTAGAATGTTATATCGTTACATCTTACACTTGCATGTTGCTGGACATTTGATTGGTGGGACAGTTGGGGGACTTGGGACGGGGGCCTTGGCGAGGGGCCAGGGGTGAGGGGGATGGAAGGGACTGGGAGACAACCGCCACTCTGCAATACTGCATCAGATGCATCTCCACTTTTTGAAAGGAAAGGCTGGAAAAGTGACACGCAGCGCAGCAGCCGAGCCACTCGCTCCCGTCTGCTGCCTTCACTGCCTTGCCTTGCCACTTGCCTCCACATTCTCACAATTCTCACTTCACGCTTCTTCCCTTCATTCTGCGTTGGACCCAGACCAAGACAACAACTCAGCAGCCCGACCAGCCCGACCAGCGACCACCGCTAGTTAATTCAAAATCAAGTTCAATCTTCAAACGCAGGTAAACTTTCTTTTCAATCAAATAACCCATTGCTTTTCTCTACAATAATGAATTAACTACCGTAACTAGCCTTTAAACTAGTTGTCATCAAGTCAGTCGCAGGCAATATTCAATCCTTTCGCTTTGGCTTGGCCTAACGCCGGCACCTTTCCATAGCGTCGGTTGCTAATTCGGAATCGGATCCGCTCTTTCAATTCTAGCATGGCATGTGTGATTATAATAATATGGGGAATAGTGGCAGTGCTTGTCACTTATTAGCTTAGCACGACAACGAGTGTCTTTCTATAATATTTCTAGTTCTTGTCAACAGTCAACACTCATACACGCAGTTCCGCAGTTGCCATCAATGATGTCATAAGTCTTAATAGTCATAAGGTTACACCGACTTCATTGTCATTTAATCTGATTGATTTTGACTATCGAAATTCACATTATAATTGAGTATAGTAATTAGTGATTCCAAGTCATTCGAATAGGTAAAGTAAAAAGTTTTCTATTATTTTGTTGATTCATCGCTTACTTCTATTGTCTAGAAAATCAAATGTATTAAAAACATGATTCATGCACTAAGCACTTCTGCACTCTGCAACTTTAATGTATTGAGCTCACATCATGTTCACATATTGCTGAACAAAGCATGTATCGTAATTGTTAAGCGCTGAAATTATATTGACATTTTCTTAACTCTAATTCCGTCAAATTTTTATTGTACACTTTGACAAGCTCCTGTTTTACAGCGAAACATATAACTGAGAACAATGGCGGAAACCATGGGAGCTCCTTCGGCCGAGATGACTCCAGAACTAGCTGCTAATGCAGTGCTAGAATTGGGTGGTGCGCCTGGAGCCATCGTCAGGCGACCGTTTGATCCAGCTGCTCATGAGCTGGATGCAACTTTCCGTCTGACAAAATATGCAGATTTAAAAGGATGAGGGTGTAAGGTCCCCCAGGAGACTCTTTTGAGACTTCTCTTGGAGGGGCTTAACGATGGTCAGGCCACCACTGAAGAAACGGCCGAGCTCTCCTACAACGAGGGGATGGGAAGCCCTAAATTAGGTGAGTGTCTATATTACGCCTTGAAATCCTAAGAAAGTTTTAGAAGGTCACGCAGCAAACGTTTCGGAAAATGCAGTTCCACATGAAACAAATACAAAGTACAGTCAAATAATTCTTTTGAAAATCCGAATCCATTTTCTCAAAGGTCATATGAGAAGGGGTGTTGGGGACTAGTCCTTGTTAGAGACTGAGACATATCAATAAAATCATTAATTGCTTGGTTATGTTAATTGAAGGGATTGGGATGGATGCATCGGTAACTCCTCTGCGTCACAGCGGGCTCTCATTAGTTCACACCACCGACTTCTTTTATCCAATTGTGGATGATCCTTACATGCAAGGTACTGCTGTGTCAAGTTCTAAAAATTATTCACAATAATTACAATAAATCGTCAGTTGTCTGTCAGTTGTTTATGTTCTCTGGAGATATAGTAGGGAAGGGATTGAGTTAACGAATATACCGAACTCCTTTCCCTTCCTCTACTTAATCTGAAATAGGTTTTATAGCATTACTCACGAATGGACCCATCAGCGATCAAAGTGGTATTGGTAAAGTGATTTATTTGATGGACCCATTTGAATCGGTTTGAAAATTAAAATCACCCTTGAAGTAAAAAATGATCATTTTCAAGGAATCAATAATCTATATAATTTGTTTCTGCTAGGAAAAATCGCGTGTGCCAATGTTCTGAGTGATTTGTACGCCTTGGGTGTGACTGAGTGCGACAACATGCTGATGTTGTTAGCTGTTTCTTCCAAGCTAACGGACAAGGAACGTGACGTTATTGTGCCTCTGATGATACGGGGGTTCAAGGTTTGTTAAAGAATTGCTTCGAATTGAATATTGAATTTATTACCCTCAAGATTGACACAAGTTTCACAATTATTTTTTCAAAACAGGACTGTGCTCTGGAAGCTGGGACTAATGTTACTGGCGGTCAAACAGTCATTAATCCGTGGATTACAATTGGCGGTGTAGCTTCGGCAGTCTGCCAATCTCCTGAGATTATATTGTGAGTGAAGTTTATTCTAGCATAAACTTTTTCCAGTTAAATTCAACAAATTTTACGCCAGTGTTGTCAATGCTTCTTTCTCATTGTTTGCAGACCAGAAAATGCTATTCCAGGAGACGTACTAGTATTGACAAAACCATTAGGTAAGTTAATGGAATGGCTAAGAGTGATTATGCCTATCCGAACCTTGAACCTCGACGAACAATGTTTTCCTGTTGCTTGAGGGGCTAGAAATAGGCTATAGAAATATTAATTCTATCTAAAAATTTACGGTAGTATTGTAGTTTGCCATACGCGACATTAAAACCCAATTAACTGGCGCAATCAATATTTTTAAGGTACCCAAGTTGCTGTTAGTGCTCACCAGTGGTTAGATATGCCCGAGCGCTGGAATCGGATTAAGTTGGTAATTGCCGAAGATGAAGTTCGCAAAGCATACAACCGGGGGATGGACTCTATGTCTAGACTGAACCGAAATGGTAAGGTGGTCTTTTATGTTAAGGCCAATCTATTGAAAGTTGGGAGACGAAGTAAAACTGATCACTTTTTAGCGGCTCGACTAATGCACAAATATTGCGCTCATGGAGCAACGGACATCACAGGATTTGGACTGTTGGGCCACGCTCAAAATCTTGCAAAGAACCAGAAGGCTGAAGTATCTTTTGTCATCCATAATTTACCTGTAATTGCCAAGATGTCAGCCGTTGCTAAAGCTTGCGGGAATATGTTTCAGTTGTTGCAGGGAATGTCGGCAGAAACTTCAGGTGTTTATCTATAATACTATGTATTTCATTTAGCTTGGATTTAGTAAGGAAATGTAGTTCATTTGCATTGGTTTTGGTTCGGAGGTGGCCTACTAATCTGCTTACCGAGAGAGCAAGCTGCTGCATACTGCA
>JAQGCM010000649.1:0-22386 GCA_034699705.1 Hymenaphorura dentifera
TTGTATCGAAGTGTAAACGAATGTATTTTATGTGGAATTGTGAATGGCTTTTGTACAAATTTGATATTGGGATGTTTATTGGATTGTGAATGGTGAAATGATTGTAAAATTGTAAGTGAATGGATATTGTAATAAAAATTGGAACAAATCAATTAATTACGTCAATCTTACCTTGGTAGACGGTGAAGAAGGATTGATGGGTTTCTGTTCCTAGTTAGATAAATAATTACACAAAGTCAATATCAGTGGTTTTTGGAGGTGGTAAAAAACACATTGTGAATATCTTGCATCATTTTGCTTTATTAAATCAAGCCGGTATGATTGAAGATTGATCCGTCATTAAGCAACTCAAGAGGAAAAAAGTTCCGCAAATATTGTCAATTTGTCAAGCACGCACTCGTTAATATTAATTACTTTAAACATGAAATCGTACTAGTATTAAGAGAGTTAGAGAGGCTAAAAGCCGAGCAAATCGGAATTAACTACTCTAAATATTTATAACGGTGAATGAATTCATTTGAAAAGATATCCCAATCGGGAATCGTGATCGGGCATTCAGTGCTTTAATTAAATGACTTTGGAGTGATTTTAATGGTTTCATGGCAATTTTGTGCCATATGTTTTGTACAAATTAAGGTGATCAAAGCAGTGGCGCATATTCAGAAGAGATTAAACAAAAGTTGAACTTACCATTTCTCTGCTTTCCTCACTCTGATGTGCAAGTATCAAATTAGACAAAAGGAATGTTTTTATTAGTTTCACAAAATATGGCAAGAAAGACGGTAATCCAATATAATTAGTGCAACTTTCAAATCAAGCAGACTCAATGCTTACCCCTGAAGCCGACATGATTCCGATTTCAGCTGCGTAGGTGGAATTCCTGACAGACTCGTATTAATACTGATATTTAATTCGTGGTAAATGAAGGGCGAGTTACTTGTACCAGTACAAATGTAAATTTCTGATTCACCGGTAGGTACGAAAATGTAAATTTGGAATATGTCCAAATACCTTCGTCAATTATTGTCTAGATCAGTTTGGACACAATTTTTCAAGTTTAATAACATTCAGCGCTGAATAGAAACATGAGAACAAATTTTACAACTAATCGTATTGAGTTGGAGGATCTGAGTGACTGAATCACTTTCAGTGTTTTCTCGCCTCCACTTTTTCATCAAAGGCGAAATAGCGTAGTGAAAGTTGGTCATTTCGTAGTATGAGCTAGCGTAAAATTCGTAACCACGCAGTGTCGTACAGTCTTCTCCAAAAGAAGCTTCATGTTCTCCAATGTCACTAAACTCCAGAATGGCTGGAATGTTCGAGACCGCCGACATTGCATTCAAAGCATTGAATGAAGTATGTTGCTGCACGGTGGGTATTTTCCACCCGGCATTCGGCATTCTTGCAAAAGCAAGCAAACCTTGTCGGGAATTCTAGGCTTGGAATCGACATTGGCGTAGACATCCTTTTGGAGGGTACAGTAAAATAAGGAATTTTAAGAGGAATGGTTCCAAAATCAATAGCGTGAGCCTTGCGCTTTCACAGCTTTCTCTTTTCTCTTGAAAGAGGACCCATACGGTAGTGCAAAAGCGAAGAGCTGTAGATTCAAGCATACTTTCTCTTGACTATTTGATTTTTGGTGAGGACAGGTCGGGTTTGCTAAAACTCGTGACAGGGCCACATCCTACGAGTTTTAGTGACGCAACTACCCGAAATTCTTTCGTACTACGTAGTATTTGGCAAACATGTTCGAGTCCCAAACAGAGAAATCTATATGGTTTAACACTGAAGTGCTTTCTTCAAAAACTTCGTCTTAGTTCTTTAAATAGAAAGTTGGAAGCTCCAAAGCTCCCAGTCACGTTCATAGAATCAAATTTTGTGGAGACATGATATTCACAATACTGATTTAGACAAATCAGAAGCAAAGTCAGTCATGGATTGAGGGTATATCTGTGCAATTTTCTGAATTTTTTCATAATTGTTGGCAAGTTGGCATTGGGATTTTACCTGAATAGTAATTTGATTTGAATTGTCATGCACATGAAATCATTATTGCGCTCTTGGCTCTTGGTGATTCTGTTGCGGAACCATAAAACCAAAGGCGAGATAAAAAGTTCTGGAGCTGAAATTATGTGACACCAGAGCAGCTGAGCTGAAACACAAGGAAATTTTTGCCCAGATTGCGTGGAAAGTCGATTGAGCTGATAGGTCGGAAAGGAGGCTCTGAGAGCCAAGCCCCCGCTCAAAGCCAATAAGAACGATGTTTCGCTAAGCTATGAGTATGACTTACTACTATGTCTATCGCTAAAAGTTTCTGTACTGGGAGAAAGATAAACTTCCGAAATTAGCGTTAGTCTTGGCCAGTTTCCAATTGTTGTAACTCTGCTATCAACTTAATTTATTGCAACTTTTATTTTCAAATTATGATGGCGTGAAGCAATAAAAATTATTGGGCTGATTGAATTTTTGCAAAGACCACCTTCGTCGAAAAATGCAAGAAAGCCACGAGAAGAAATTTTCGTATCGTAGTTTGAAGACACGACCCGCTGCGACTTTAGCGATTGTTTGATTTTGGACAATGTAAATCCAAACTAATCCTGTTTTCTTTTACAAACCAAAAGGCTAAAATTTTTGGGTTTAGTTATCCTTACGTGTTCTCGGTATGATGCATAATTTGCGCGATACATGGGTGCAGTGTCGATAACTTCCCTCAGGTCAGCGGCAGACGAAGTCCCTGAAGATGGAATTGCAGATTTGCATTCCGGTACATGAAGAAATGCCAATGGATCCACATCACCTCGGTTTAAAGCTCTTAATTCATCCCCACGTCCCTCAGGAGTATCGCCGCGTTCGTAGCGCGACATTGTTGAGAAAAATTTGCTAAACGTTGATTCAACCACGGTGGCTGGAGCAACGTTATTTGTTATATATTTGTTAGCGTATTACGCTAACAAATATAAAACAAATAACGTTGCTACAGCCACCGTGGATTCAACAACCAATTTATGAACTGCACTTGCTCTTTAAATTTCGACCTCAAACTAAATATTTTGAGCACAGCGTGTCCGCAACGGACTGTTTGTTATATAAGTCAAGTCAACTCACAACTAAACTCATTCATCCGACTGAGCGAGTCTTTGAAACATAAATACACCCGGGTTGTTCTATTTTGGTTTTTGGAACCGACTGCTAACACGAGGGACCTTGTGCCTAACATTTTTTGCATCCACTGATTGCATTTTTTGTCGACTAAGAAAGTGATTGAGTACTGTACCTCAGCTCTCACGTCCTTGTCATACATAGCTCGTGTCGGAAGAGTAATAGTCAAGACTAGTATTTTAAGATTATGTCGTGTAACGGTTAACTTCCTGACTCGCATTTTATGTAATTTTGTGATTGTAATCAAATGAAATAGCTTAGTTCTTAAACATAAGACTCATGAGCATAATATTTCACAAATTTGTCGTAATTGCTGTATTTGGATTTTAAATGAAATTCTTTAGAAAATATTTTCGAGGTATTTTCAATATCGAAAATACCAGCACTAGTTTTAGCAATCACACACGTATGCTTATCCCAAACAGTACGAAATTACTACAATTCGTACAACTGAATCTACTTTTGTGTAAAAGTGTTCAATGTTGTTCGTAGGAATACTTCCGTCAAAAGCAATATAATATATTAAGTGTACATAGCACGGTGAAGCAGTTGTGGTTTTTTGGATTTTTTTTCGTTTTAGATTTAATATAATTTATTGAACATAAAGTCGATTTAATTACGTGGAACTCAGTAACGCCATCATAAAGAATACGATTGACTAATAACAAAAGTGATAAATTGATCAGAGTTATCACATTTGATGAGAATTACATATGCGTGTGCCGTTGAGCCTCAGCCCAAGCAAGTTGCCCGAACGAGTCGCTTGTTGAAGTTGCCGTTTTCTTCATTAGACAACAATCGAAAGATTATCGACTAAAATGAAGTCCGGGAGAGTGGAATCGCGAGAAGCTCTTGAATATGATCTGCAACAGTTGTTTTTATTCGCCTGACGAGGATTATGTTAGTTGTGGAAGTGTACAGTGCTGTTAGTCCTGGCCCTGGCACATTTATGAAGTCAGTTTCTAGATAGAGTCGGGAAGCACGTGCTACGTGGTCCCAGATGAAGTGCTTGAAACTTCACCAGTCGGCTGGGAATGTCAACGTTTTCAGTGTTGATCGGAGCACATTCCAGTACATTCATATTGGGGGAGCCGTCCGATGTTGGTAAATCGCACCGAGCTGTTACAACATAGTGGGATTCCTACGATGCAGAACGGTACTTTTTAAAAGTTTGGTTGCATTCAGATGCTAGATGAAGATGGCGGATTCAAAAGTTGCAGGAAATAGTCTGTGGAAACGGACGGAACAGAAGAGGTCACTCGTGGAGTACTGAGTCGAAAAACGTTTCAATGATCTTTGTTCCCTCGACAAAACCGAACAGATTGGGAGCAAAATGCTGGGAAATACAGGGAAGTTGAAAAATTCAAAGGTAGAGTTGGACTCGTCAAAGAACAAAACTACGGTCTTAAGAATATTTTCTGCAATTTTTTATTTCAGATAAAATATTTTACATAATATCAAATACATTGGCTGTTTTTCAAGTTTTTGAAACGTGTATTTCCATGCGTTCAGTCACAAACAAGTAAAAATTAATGCCCAAGTTCTTCGTTAATTCACAGAATAAAATATTGTGTTAGCTCTATCGCTTAGGCTTAAACTTATTAAATACAATATTAAAATTTCATACTTATATAATTTCAGTACAGAAGCTCGCACTCACAAATTGACTGCAGCGCGTTGCAATAAAGGATAACATATAATGTAATCAGGCTAGAAGACAACCACCCGAAGTCCACAATGCCCTCCACACTTTTCCCTGAATATTTAAAATTTCAGTTTCTTCTGAAGGAAGCTCGGGCAAAATCTTTTTCAATGCTAAAGCTCGACAATTTTCTCTTTCAGCATCAACACAGTCAAGAAAATCCTGTTAAATCACAAAGGAAGAAACGGATTCAGAATTACTGGCAGCAACATACCCATTTTCACAAAACATAAATAGTCTTTGAACTAATATCGGTTTTGAAATTACCTTTCGCATGTTGCATTTTATTTCATTGCTATCATGATGATGTTTTTCACTCCTGCCTAAAATCCGCAGAACATCCTTTCCACAGACTAGAGATGCGCTTGTAGCACACGTTTCTACGAGATCAGAATGTAAATTTTTTCATTAAGAACTGCAACTTCCTAAAATTAATGCTTGATTCAATTTTTTCCTTACCAGCTACAGATCTCGCTCTCTTGTTTCTTTCAGGTTCAGATCTTGATCGAGCTTGGCGACGTGATATGAGGTTTTCATTGTTATATCTGAATAGAGCATAAAATCAAAAATTAACTCCCCCAGATTAGAAAAATCCTTGAGCTGCTAACGCCCACGTGATTTCTTTTAAGATTTAGAAATGATTACCTGTCTTGTACGATTGACATGATTTCTTCTACCGACATTTTTGCAGGACCGAATTCTTCATGTAACTCATGATGTGGATGTAAATGTTCGGGAAAATGCTCACCAGATATTAATATATTTTGCGATACTAAAATCACGGATAAAAGAAACAGAGTAGTGGTGCACAAAGTCATGGCTCTCGTCTGTCTTCTCTTCGTACAGAATCAAATATGAAAATGAACAAGTTTGTCTTTGACCTTTCTATTTTATGCTTTCACACCGGAAATGAATCAAAAACAATTAATTTGATTGCCAATTATAAATATAAAGGAGTGTATCGAAATATAGAACCCGGTGAAAACCACTGTGCAAACAGAAAATATACTAAAGCCTGGCTAACTCGACACGAACTGTTGCAGCAATTAGGCAGTCACCAATTGAGCAAGCCCTAAAATTCCCAATTTCTTGCTTCTTATATGGTTGGGTTTTTACTGATTTTTTCTAGCACTTATATCTCTCCAAACTCTACTGTGACGTTTTGTAGACTGAAAAAATTGTCTGATGGTACAACTAAGGCTCAGTAAGTGCAAGCATGAACAGAAATATTTCTGTGCGTTTCATTCATTTTTCTGAGAAAAAAATGTATTTATATCCAGCTTTTACACCTGACTGCTCATAATTGCTTTTCTTGACGTGTAGAGTGTGTGTCAACCCTTTTTTTTTCGTCCGGAGGAATTTTTTTCATTTCTACTTCCAACTTCCAACCAATCGTTCTACGAACACTGATGTCTCCGGAAATGAACCACCCAGTCGCACCGAGGCCGAGACTGCAGTATACGCAATTAATATTGAAAGCCCGAAATTTAAATCCTATTTCTGCTAGGTCAAATTTTTCACCTTTTTCATGAGAAGGCTGACTTTGTTCGTTAAAGTTAAATGTGAGACTTATCATATGTTGAAATAAATCAGGCAATTCTGATTTACAAAGAGTTCGATAAATTTGAATCGGATCTTAGCAAATAAGCTAAATTAAAAATAACATGAACGTACATACTTAAATCGACCCAAGCTGAGCTGTAATGATTATTCCAAATGAATATTTTTCGTGCTGAAACGAATTATTACAAGGGAAATCGTACAAATAAAAATAATAGTCTTCTGCGACGACCAAAGTAAGTAGAGATTTGGTTGACGAGTCGATGCTCTTGAGGTTAAATTCTCGCACAGCCCAATTCCTACCCGGTCAACTCCCGGAGGACAAGTACAAACTTTGAGAGCATGTCGAAGTATGTAGCGATACATTGGCAAAATTAGTTCCCCCATCGGTTGAAATCTCACTCCAGAAACGTTCCTAATTTTTGATACTGTGTCTTCGTCATTAAGATATGTTTCTCCATTTGTATATATGAATGTGCACAAACTGCCAGGAACGCAAGTGAAGTTAGCTTTTAGTAGAACTGGATTGCCAAGTTGATCGGTGTCCTGGTAAGCGCATGGATACCCAACATAAGCTTGACATTGACCTTGAGGATCATTAATAGCAAAATTGGTACTGCAATTGCAAATTTCGTCACATTGAGACGTTGCGTTGCATTTTGTTCCCAAGCTACACTTCAGAAGTTGGTCATGATCGCAAGTACCGGGTGGACGAGTTGAATTGGCCAATTCGAAAACGTATTCATGATCAAGGGTCATGTTCCAATCGGCTAAGGGGATTCCAGTTCTAATTTGAATTTCACCGTAAATACGTTCTTCATAGGATGGTCGACCGAATAAATTGCAATTATCATCACTTTGCAGAAGAATGCTCATCCCTTGAGTAAATACGATGCTGGCAATTAAAAATAATCTGATGCCCGCTTCCATTATTGTAAACTAGCTGTAGCTACTGCATGACGGATCAATTTGGAATTGCTTGATTGTTGCCAATATGTTTGATTTACAAAAGTTTACAAAACGATACGTTTTAAGAAGCCTGCGGACTTCGTCTACGTCGAGGTTGGGCCAAAGCAAAGTACGCCAGAAGTCAACAATAATTATTTTTTGTTAAATTTATTAAATTAGCTAACGAAGTTATTAAACAAAATCAAGTTTCACTACGGTAATATGATGAGGTATGAGAGTTTTGAAGATTTGCAGTAGGCACGCAAACAGAACACAAATTATTTCAACTAATTTTTGACAAAGTCAGTATTTTGAGATAGGTTTTTAAAATTCCAAAATTCCAATTGTCAAATACCGAATTCAATTCTCAACGGACAAATATCAGAGCATTTTCCATCGTTATGTTTTCATCTTTGAATTAAAAATCTCGCAGTCGAGTCCAGGAAGCTGGCCAGGGAAACTGGGAAATCCAGTTACACTGAAGTAAAATTAATGTTTGAAACATTGAACTTTCCTTCCAAAATGTATCGTAGTGATTTGGGCTGGGCATTAAAAAGAGCACGTTTTAATTAATGAAATCAGAAATCCGTCTGGCTCTGACTTACCTGACAGACAAGAAGAGACAAGTAAAGCTAAATCAAATCAAACGAAATTAGTTTGCAGTAAGTACAGCTGAAATTCTGCAATGATTTGAAGTCGTAGTAACAGATGTCGTCGTGGTATAAAAATTAATTCCAAAAGCAGGGAAGGTGAGCTCAGGTAGGAAATGAAGAAACCAGGTAGGTGCAAAAAACACAACAGGTGAGTTAAGTCAAAGCCGGGCTAGAAGCACCTGGGCCTGAGGCTTAATTCAATTCTGAATTGTGAGTCAAAGAACCTTTCCATTCTCGTTCCCATCACAATATTCCTGCTCTTGCATTTGGGGTTTTCTCTGTTGTATGCTATTCAGTTGCATTAGAAAAAAAGTACATCTCCTGGTGTAGAAGGTGTTTCCATAAAACGCCCTGCTCCAACATACATCTAAAACTCATCTCACATTACATGCCCTGCACTCCACTGCTTGCTTTGGCTTAAAACTTGCAAGGGAGGGACACTACCTGACCGCAGTGGATGAACACAGATTTTGAGAGAATTGGACTTAGTTGTGGCTGCGCAATACAAAAACAAATAAACCTGTGGATTTGATTTTGATCTGTATTACTAAAAAATACTTTGGCCATTTTTTGAATAAGATTTACATTTTTAGATCTAGATTTCACTTTATGCAACTGTCAACTGATTTCACATTACTTAAAACATGTTCCTTAAGCCACGAGTTGAATTGATTTGATCTGACCATGTTTTGAAAATGGCCGTATTAATGTTGATGTTGCACGATCGGACTTTGCAGCTGATCTGATCTGATCGGGTTCTGCAAAACAAAATATTGATCTGAGCTGATCTGACAGGGTTTTGCAAAACTTAGGGTTGATCCGATCTGATCTGGTTGCAAATGTAACTTGAACTTGACCTGACCCGATCTGATCTCGGGTACTAGAGCTAATCCAACTAGTACTTGATATGATCAGTTCTGGCAGCCGTTGAAGTTAGCTGGACTGATCCGATTTGATAAGCTTGGAACCCTACGTTGAAGGTGTGATATGACAACTATTAACTTAATTTAATTCATCACCAGCAGTACGTTCAAAAACCGGGAGAACTAGCCAGTAGCGTAATAATCATTTCATGGGGTTCCCTTGTGCACTTCGGCTTAGGCCAGGCACCAGACACTTAAGCACTTAGCTCAACAATTGCATTGCATTTGCATTGCACACCTTGTAAAAAATATTTTTCAAATCCTACACTGCACTGCAAAGCAAACCCTCTCGTACACATTCCACAAAAAAATACACCTCACTCATAAACAAACGTCCGACCCAGGCACAACCACTGCACTGGCCACCACCACCAAAGATTACCCAAGGTGTGCTTCCCACCAATTCTTTTAATCAACCTTAATTAATTCACTGCCTGTCGATCCGTTGCACTTGATTAAGAGTAAAATTCCAGAACTATCTACCAGCAGAATTTTTTAAAATTGACGAACGTCCTATTTAATTTTTCAAAGAGAACTGAATTGTGCGTTGTGGAACTGTGGCTAATTAACGATTTCATTTAGAACCGAATTTGGAACTGGTGTGTTGTGACAGTGAAGTGATCATGGACAGCAGCGTGCAATGTAAATACAAATTTAATTGTAAAGTATTGCTAGAATTGCAATTAAGCCAAAAGTTTCCGCCGGAAATATTAAATCTTGGCAAACAATAGTAATTCATATTGCAGAATTTTAGGAGAATTTTTTTTGTGTTCACACGTTAGGATTTCTGATAAATAAACATAAATCTCAATGCGTCGAAAATTGACAGCAATAATCTTTTTTTGCAACTTAACGGTCAAGTATTTAAAGATATTCACAACTTATTCGCGACTCCTGCTAACCAAATACATCCATTTTGATTAGAAGCCCAAGTCAATATTGTAAGCAAGTGGAGAAGAATTTGCAAAATCCAAATAAGTGCAATTTGCCAAAAGTAGGCACACGAACCACCGGACAGGTGTTTGCATTCCGTGAGAACTGTGGAAAAATTGCATTCGTTGCTTGAGTTGAACTCGATTGTCGTAAATTGGCTCTGTTTTTTTGAGATACGAATCATGGCTGGTAAAAATACTTTTAGTGACCTTTTAGTGATCGATTTGTGGTACTTTATTTTTCCATTTCCTGATTTCCACTTTTTCAAATTGCCAAGCGCCAAGGTAAGAGTGTCTTCACTCTTCACTTTGCAAATTTGCAAACTTTGCACGAGTAGCTTTTGGGGACGAGAGGATTCACATTTAATATTCGCGACATAATCGTACCGTCGCGTGTCTTACTCGAATATTGATTTCGGGTTGGATTTATTAATTCACGAATATAGCCACTGCACTGCATGAAATTGAGAATGCAATGGAACTGCGATGCGAAAACAAAACAAAGCTTTAGACCAGAATTGAAATTGAAACTGAAACTATACAGTTGCAATTCGCTTCTATTCGAGTTTGAAAACGATATGAGCCTTGACATCAAAAACTCAAGCACGAGCTCAAAGAACGCAATATTTTATTTAGACACAAAATAATTTGCAAATATTATATCATTTCATTTGTCTGTCTTGGCAGGGAGTGACCAGTGAGGACAAATTGGCACAATCCACGGCCAGCGTGAGCGTCAAAAATAAATTATTGTTGACACTTCAAAGTGTGCTCGGAATGGAGCCAAAGTTTTGACATTCCAACTCGCATATCAAAATCAACCGTCACCAGCGACCAAAATTTTTAACTGACTTGATCTAACAATCATTTAATTTTCCGTCCACAACAGTGAACCATTGTTTGCCAACTTTTACAAGAAAATTAAACTTGGATATCACACCAAAATCCAGGAAAACGATAGCAGACTGGATAAACATTTTTTATTGTATTTGGCCAACAAAGATTGTCCTGTTGACCTTGCACCTGACCAATCGCAAATCGCATGCCTGTGTGTGAAAACATAATCAATTCCTGACAAACCAAGTATTTTTTAAGCTACGAGTGATACGCAACGCAACCATACAAAATTCCATTACGATTACGATAGGTGGTTTTTATCTGTCGTCTGTTTGCGTATCGTCCATTTGTGGGCTGTTGTTTGGTGGCCTCGTCAACTAACTCAAATCGACGAATGTCAGTAACAAAAAATAATGCAAATTTAATGACGATTGAAAGAGTTGTCCTGTGCGAAGAAGAACGCAACTCGATTATTCAGCTGGCCTTAACCAAGACTGCATTAATTTTTCAGTGCCTCTGACATTGACACTAGTTTGATCGACCACAGCGCAGTGGCTCAGCTGGTCTGGAACTGGAATTGAATTGAACCGGTTGGTTTTCGGTATTGGATTTTGACTTGACGTTCGATTTGTGCTCAAAATTATAATTCAACCTTCATTTATACATATCGAAAATAAATAAACCTTACCTGGCCGGGTGACAATTGGAGTTAATTAGCCACAATTGTTAATGAGAAATAATTTTACCAGAGTGTCGTGTCGTGTCAGTGTCAGTTTCTACTTTTGACAAATTTTTAAAATTTAGCTATTATTTGAATTATCTCTCGTCCTGCACACATCCTGCCTTTAAATGGTGATATTATGAGCAGCAACATGACGTAAAAATGCTTGACGTGTAGCAGGTAGCATTACCATTCCAAATCCAATTACAATTTGTCAAAGCACACAAAGTAACACGACATTACATTACGTTTTACTATGATAACAATAATTGTTGAGTCATAAAAAATTTGCAATCAATCGAGCCGAGCCAACATTAAACGCGAGCCGTTACATTAATCCGTCCAATTGAACTGTGATTGTGAATTTGTTAAAGTGACATAAGGCGACAACGTTTTTCGCGAGGATTTGCCGACAGTGCAGTGCAGCGACAGTATTGTTGATTGTTGTGAAATTTGAGAAAGTTAAAGTTGTATCAGATTCAGACAAATTTGAGAACAGAACTAGACCCCAGACCAGACCTACGCCAATGCAATGATCTGATTTTTGCTGAAGAAGGATAGCCAAGCAAGTAAAAGTGCTTCGTAATTCATTTTTTGGCGTTATCATCATAAAATTCGTGCTTGTGTGACTTCCTAACCAACCGCTAACCTGATTTGAAATAAAATGCAATGAAATGATAAACTAAAGTTTTAAGATCTACCTACCTAACTACACCTATAATTTCAACACAAATTGATTCGAGTTGGAATTACCGTGTGCGCGTGTAGCGCATCATCAAAATTGCAAAAATGGGAAGAAATGGTGAGTCATTTTGATTGTTGCTTTCCTTATTTTCCCCCAATAAATGCAATCGAAAGTAGTTGTTGGTTCAGATTTGCGATTGTCTGGCCGTCATTTTTTGGTGCGATTTTAGTCGCCCACATTACATATAGATGAAATTGCAAGTGCAACTACTTGTTTTATTTACAAGCTCTGCTTCTGCACTCTGCTGCTCCATGTCGAAAAGTTCAACGTTTGTTTCTGCTTTTTTTTTTACATTGTTGAACATTGTTCTAGCCCTGAAAAATGAAACAAGTTTGGATAAATTGTTGCCGAGTTGCTTTTCCTTTCATGACTTTGGCTGGCTTTGCTTTATCGAAAATGTCGCTGTGCAGTGCAGTTGCACATCATTGTTGTGAACTCTAATTGCAGTGTAATGAATGAATGGTTTTCTATCGTTCTCATGTCATGTCGATTCTTGTTCTTTTCATCACTCTTCATTGTTGTAAACAAAATGAGAGTGATACCCGGCGTTATTTACTGCGTAGTCGATGTCACGAAATGCTACGTTAAAAGTTAGATTTCATTTTTATCTTTTATTCAAGTTTATTACTTTAGTTTAGTACTTTGTGTCGTGTTCCGTTTGATTCAAATGTTATTGTTCAACCATGCAAAGCGCAAACAAGAGCATCCTCACACACTGGGCTCAATGGGCTCGGACGGCGTGTGTTTATCAAATTATTTTTATTGACTGTTACGGATGGATGATAGCTCAAATTAAGTAATGGGATTAAAATTTTCTATTGGATTTCTGCTAGCTCTCTTCCCTTGAGAAGTGAAAGGATTTAAGTGCCTAGCAAAAGCAATTCGATAAAAATGCCGACAGTGCACGTACGCGGCACGCAACGTATCATCTTACAAGGAGAACACTTATATTCTAATAAAATAGCCAAAGACTAATCTAACCAAAGTCTAATCTCGATTTCAGAGAGAAAGGAATTTATTTCACTTCATTGCGTGCAGCTTTTTGCAAATTAATTTTATTGTTGACAGTTTTCAGGAGCTAGCCTTTCAAACCTTATCAATTTGGTGTAATTTTGCTGGAAAGTTGTTACATGCTCTTCAAATTGTTTTTATTGTTGTGAATTGTGGGTTCGGGTTTGTAATTTGGATTGTAGCTGCAATTGATGTGAAATGTGAACGTGAACAATTTTTATGTGGCTGTACTATATTGGCTTGGACGCAGCTGTGGACAGAATATTTTTTTTGATTCGTTCTTGGCAACTTGGGAATGAGGAAAGTGTTTCAGACTTTTGTTTTTAACCACAGTAACATAAAATCTGCATGTTGAAAATTGAATGCCAAATTGTGTGATTTTAGTGAAGAGCTTCCACGATTCTCCCACGGCACGACCTTTCTATTTTACGAATTTAATTCAATTTGCGTTTTTGATGTTCTTGTGCAGGGTAGTTAAGCGTAAACAGAGAGAAGTTTATGTGAGCTACCATTACTCACAAAAACTCAACTCACAAAAGGCTTGGTTAAAATTGTAAAATTGTGCTTTCGAATAATTTAATTTGTTGCTGTCAGTCATTGCAATTTTCAATGCAATTTCAATTTGGATTGGACACTATCAAGCAATCCGTCTATCCGTCACTATTCAAAACAACGCCGAAACTAGAAATTAGAATTCGGGAAAGCATGGGATCATTGACTTTCTAAATGCAGTGCACTTTTCTTTAAATAATTGCAATGTTTTAAAGTGATCAGTTTTATTCCCCCAAAATGGGCATCAGATTAGGATTTGTTTTGTAAGTAAGTATTCGTCGCAAAGTACACGAAACCGTTTAAGCACGTTAAATGCCAATCACGACTATGGAACTGCAACTAATTTGGAATTCAGGCAGACATCTCATTGCATATCACGGAAGGCGGAACCCGGTTCATTTTGCCGTCACAGAAATTCAGAATTAAGTGTTCTGTTGAAATCTCAGCACAAACAAGTGTTCAATTCTCTTCTGAAAGTTCATCCGACCGCTGCCGATGTGCTCGCGATGTACTGACTTCCCAGATTTTTTTCTTGTTAAAAAATTCAAATAAATGAGTATAGGAAATTGTACAAGAAACAAACAAATTGCAGACAGAATCCTTTTCACGAACAAACAAATGAGGAATACTCGTGACAAGCTGAAACGTGTGCAAATTTTATTGTCATTTCCACTCTAGAATTCTTTGTTTTTCTTCACGGTTAATAACTTCCTTTTGTGTTGTTGCGCCTCCTCACTCCGGTTTGCTTTGAACTAGAGCGCAGGCAGATTGCACATAACATTTGTAACAACTAAAATTAAGCAGGAGTAAAGTGTACGAAGTCAGGTTTAGGAAACCCGACCTAGCCCTAGCTGTACAATGAACGTAACATAATCGCAACGATCAAGCGTCGTACATTTATGTAACAAAAATACACGGCACACATGTCCAAAATTATATAACGTGAACATAACAGGTAACTGTTGACAAAAGCGTAGTCGTCGTTTGCAAAAATTGGGTCCCAAGAGTCTCAATAAACCCTTCTCAAAAACCGGAAATGAGGAATATAGCAGCAGGTGAGCACCGAGCATTTGCCAATCAAATAAAAAGTACCCGCGGGATGCATATCCTTTGTGTGCATAAGTTATCGGTTTTCTGGGGTGCCCGTCTCCCCTTCCTTAGCCACGATTCGTCATATTTGTTGTGGAAACGACAAAATTTGGCGCAACTGGTGAATTAGGGCGGCTTCGAATAGCTTAAGCTTGGAGGGGATGGCGTGTACTCAAATTACTACTTTTTTTTAGCCAATATTACATTTAGTTCCGTTTGGGTGCAAAGCAGATTCTTTATGTATTTGTGTTGTACCATTTTTTTACTTCAGCTGGCCACTGGCCAGACTGGCCACTCGGCAATCGACATTGCGAGTTGCATTGTCCAAAATTACTCATTCGGAATGACTCACTGTGCAACACTCCGTGACCTGCACGCAATCAACGCTCAAGAAAAGTAAAAGGATACTAAATATTTACTTTGATAAATGTATAATTGAATGTGAAAATAAATGACCGTTGATTTCTTGAGGAAGTACCTCCAGAGTAAACCTGGCTCCAACTACAAGACCATGCAACTAAATTCATATTGTATTTTATTTTTTGCGCTTTTTGGTACTATTACACCATTAATATGCACTTTTTGTTTCATCATTGTTACAAACATCCTCACAGATATAATTCTGCTTCGAGTAATTCAGAAAATATTATTGTTGAGCATGAAGATGGGTGGTGAATTGATTGTTGCCGTGATATCGGATACCCGCTTTTGTCACTTCTGCCAGATAGATCTGATCTGGAACACAAATTGAATCACAAAGCTAAGCCACTAACAATAGATAACCGCAGCTTGGACATCCTACCGTTAGTCTCGGAAATGAGATTAGGATAACGATTACATTATTTGCAGAACAGAGAAGCAAATTAGTCCTTTTTTACGTGTGCAGTGCAATGCCACAAATTTTTTGTTGAGCAAGGCGATGGCGAAGGCAATGAACCACGCTTGACGCTCGTATTAAAGTTCATAATTTGTAATACACCAATTCATTCAGATAGTTAATCTTGAAAAGGACAACCATACAAACCTCTGCGATGGCGACTTAGCGAGTTGAATCGCATAATGGACTTTGTAGATTGCATTAGATTGAATTGCTTAAGAAGTTTGATTCCTTCATAGTACCGCTAATCCTAATTTGAGTTTATATAGACGAACTGCTGGCACGTTTAAATAAGGCGTCAGTCATTGGCTTACGAGGGAAGTACCCGAGGTGCAACACACCGATTTGTTCCAAATAATTTTTTTGTTTTAGTAAATACATCAAAATGAAAAAGTGAAACTGGATTTTTTCCGACGGGCATCCAAAGTCGCCCGGCAAATATTTGAATGTGATGACCCCATATGGCCTAATGCATTAGCTGAGCGGTGAGGAGGGGTGCTTTAGGCTAGTAAAAAACCATTCGCAAAAAAAATATCAAAATTTGAGCATTGCTCAAAAAGAGCTTCGGCAATATTTTTTGCATATTTTTTTTGATTTTTTAAAAATATTTGCAGAAAGTTTTCTGACTTAAAGCATCCCTGGTGAAAGACGTTCTTGTAATTTCAAATGCATTAGGAGATACGGGGTTATCACATTGAAAAATTAACCTGCCGAGTTTGGAGGCCCGTCGGAAAAAATCCAGTTTCACGTTTTCATTTTTATGTATTTACTAAAAGAAAAAAATTATTCCGACCGAATCGGTGTGTTGCACCTCGGGTACTTCCCTCGTTAGTTAACGTAATGATTTCAATTGTGGATTGGATAGTGGAGCATGGCAAATTTTTATAATATGTGTAATGGATGTGTTATCTAAAAAAAAGTAGCCAGGTTCGTATGTACATCACATCAAAGTGCGTTCTGAAAATTATGATGCATTGGATGGATGGTGGACCAAGAACACTTGCAAAAGTTGAAGTAATGGAAGATTTAGTGATGCTGAACTGACAATGAGTAGCAAGAGACGTAATTAAATGAAGATAAACTACTGTAATTTATTGCACTATTCCATCTGCAATCTACAAGAAATATGCCACAGTTAGTGGAATTTTACAAGAAATTCAGTTAAGACATTTCTTCTTGCATTGCATTGCGTTGCATTCAAAAACTCTGTCATCCGTTGAATCACAACCACAGATTTGCACGGCAGCATAGACCTACTTTAAAATTTTGCACATTTTGAGAGATTGTCGTCTTCTTTTTTATTTTGTTCAAAAGAAAGAAGCCCCGTTGGAATTATTTTTTTCGTTCATGGTGGTACGGCTGGGACTTGGGACGTACGTACTACGGACAGACAACCGTTTTTCGACATTGTATATTATTCTGTAGACACGACATGATACAAATTGTGCAAGTAGGCGGGCGGCTTAGGCCAGGAAAGGACTAGGACACACTTTACTTTGTAGTGAACGGTTTGTCAGTTCGTATTCATTATTTTGCAGTTTAAATAAATGCCAAAGACTGAGCAAAGCTAAGGGACTCAGCCCAAGGGTTCCTGGGCGTTGACAATGATTTAGCTGCTCACATTTGCATATTGTTTACTATAAGAGCTGGTACCGCTTATTCAAGACATTGCAGACGATTAATTTGCAATAATTTGCATGGTTGAATGCAAAATGTAGCTTAGGCATACCGTTTAATCAAAATTATTCAGGGAAATGTCTGAAGTTTGCGAGCTCGGAATACCGGCATTTCTTTGGACCTAAGATTGAATCGTGATGTCGTGGCTTGCCTGAAGATACATAGAATACAAACTTGACTAAATTGAAGGGAATTGCATATGCCTAAAATTTAATGTACAGACCTTATAATTTTAAACTTAAACTCTGGTCCCAATTCTGACTTCTGGGAGTACGAGCAATTTTTAGGAACAGCATCTGAAAAAGAGTAAACAGGAAATTGTGAAGGAGTGAAACAACGTTATGTTTTGGACTGTTATATTTTCACACTTTTTAAAGAAGCAAATAGCAAATATTAACATGTCCCATTGATGTATCATCCTTGGGGAGAAAGTTCTTTTGTGGTTATCTAACCGATTTCCTAGGATTACACTTTAAACAATGGTTCAACAATGCGGTTTACGCAACTCTGCAGACAGCTAATGGCCAACTTTCATGGTACTGGATTGACTTATTACAAGACAACTTTGATGAGGAAGATGTGCGTATATGTGGTTTTGTACAGTTTTTAACGCTAAGTACATCTTAGTTCTGGGACTCTTCAAAAAAATTGATGATCACCTAATGTCAAATTGAGATACAAAACAGTACAAGATGAATCTCTAAATGTGAATTATACAGTATTCTTTAGTAATTTGAAGAAGCCATTGCACTCTTGCTAGAATACCCATAATCCTGTAATTTTTTGGTGAGATCGTGCTTGTGGTTCTTCCCTAGAATTGTAGGAAGGAAGTAAAGTTTAATTCTGGTTGTTTTCTTCATCCTTTCCTGTTTGTGACCACCATGAAGAATTTTACACAGACAACAAATTTTGAGCCATTGTTATTCATTTCGCTTCGATTGATTGCTTTCCTTTAATTAGAAAAAGCGTCACGATTTGAAGTCAAATTTGATGCTCTTAATTTGCGATTTGTAGGAAGGAAGGAAGGCTTACTTGCAAATTTAATACCAAAACCCCTCAAACAGCGATCAGGAAACCAAATTCTGGCCAAAATTGCCAGAATTATTGCAGAATTTGGTCCAGCTCAGACAGAATTCACACTATTTCTTATTCACAGTTCCTATTTTAATTTTCTGCTATAAATTTTAGCTTGAACCCTTTCCAGCTACCAGTTTTGAAAAAATAAGAATGTTGGTAATAATGGGAGAATTTTAGGTACCAATAATTCCTCCAATAATTGCAGATATCGGTACCAAAATTAATCCAATCCAAAATTTGTTAGGAAGTAAAGCATTTAGTTATGGTTAGCCCCAATCAGTCTAAGCAAGGAAACGAATTCAAGATTTTCCTACGTCAGACAATGGAAAAAATTTCAAGTGAAGCGTTTAGCGAAAGAATGAAAGAATTCTTCTTGCATGATTTGGTCCTGATCTGCTCTGCATCTCCAATCTTCCTTAAATGGCGTTCGTACTCGTACTTCGTACCCGTCATCATTTTCCATGCTGAGAGATTCACTTCACTGTGAAAATAAAAGGTTATTGAGCCGACGAAATCCACTCGAGATTTCTTTGTTGCGTAAAAGATGATGAATTCAGGACCGCAACGGTGGAACAAAAACTGAAAACGTGTATGTACATTTTGGCTTTGACTGAACAACAAATCCTTCATTTACATGCACAAATGCATTCAAGAAACTTGCATGCCCCTACGTAAAGTAGCTTGGTGGTTGGAATTCGCGAATTTGGACTGATTCGCCATTGCCATTTTGCACTGCACTGCACTTTGCAGTTAATTTAGCGTTATTCAAACGAAACGCTAAATTATTTAGCTTAGAAAAGCTGGGTTACGTCTTCGCTCTGTGCTCAAAGATAATGTTTAAGAATGAAGCCAATTAAAACCAAATGGCACGCACGGATTTTTTTTTGTATTACTCATCGGTGGATGGAAAGGAAATGATTTGCTAAATTAGAATTATTGTTGCAAAATAACCGTTCCTTTTTGAAAATCAGTGCTGTCAATTTTATGTTTTGCGGCCTGATTGATGGACTATTGTTCTAGATCTTTAGAGCTGAAATACAAATTACTTTTTCACGAAATGCTAAATTTTGATATCAGTTTTACATTGAAAAATTATATTTTCTGCTTCCAGAAGAAATGGAATCACCGGACATTTCGACGACCTCAACAATGGCCACGAACCGAATGTGTGCCGTCCCCGCAGAATCGTCGCCCGCAGAATGTCTAAGTCGACGAAGACTTGCTCACCGCCCACGACTGCAACCTAATCCTTGGTGGCCACGGACAATAGGATTATTAATACTTTTGTCCTCTTTGTCTTTCCTTAATTTAACAATGAGTAGCGAAATACCTTCTGGGCCATCTGGGCCGTCGTCCTCCTCTACAACCTCGATATCTTCTTCCTCAAGTTCATCCTCCTCCTCAAATTCAATTCCCAATCACTCATCCCCAGCCCCAGACGCTTATTTTATCAATGGACTGGCGAATTCAATTCGCAGAATAAATTCAACGCTTCTCACTCTCAAGAGTCTTAATGAACCATTTCAACTCGAGTTTCGGACGGCGTGCTCATTTGGAAATCTCATCTACGATGTAAGTAATAAAATTCTTTATGTTCACCGGTTCAGAAAATGAGTCCTCCGCTTTATGTTCGATCTTCCGAATCATGATTTTTTCTTAAATGGCTAGTTAAGAACAGTCAAGGAAATTGTGTGGACTGAAAACGGTCAGAATCGAACAACGAATGCTAACGGCGCACATTTGCCAATTCCGTGCTTACTTAGCACGGAATTGGTTACCTAGTTTAATTCAAGACGGCGCCGACCAATCAAGCAAATAGTAATTTTTAATTGGAAATTGGAATACGACGAATGGCAAATTGCATAATGGGTGCCAATTTAGGGCAAGAACAATGCATTTATTGCAAATATTTGGTCTTGGAGAAAGTTCCTCTGACGTGCATTGTCGTAAGATCTGATTCTTGGTTTTTATTTTTTTATTATGTACATGCATTTTTGGACCTCTTGATTCGAGGTGCACGAATATAGTGTGATGATTACATGATTTGCGTCAGAAATAATTCTCCTTGACACACGCTGTATAGGCTGCAATGGCTCCTAACTGCATGACTAATAATAACGCCACGTTGTTTGTTTTTATAACTTTTTATAATTTCCATACATTTAAGTCAAGTATTTGAATGCGAACTGACTACTTGATGCCAGAAGTGTAGTTTGAAGTTTGGCGTTGTCGTTGTGTACTATGATTACGAGTTTACTTACGAATGTTAGGATTATGACATGTCTTCAGGTCTTGAGGAATTGGTTGTGTAAGATTCTCAGAAGTCAGGACGCATTTGACAATAAATATAAAACATGGCCAAGAATGTCTACACCTTAATGTTCGTGGCGGTGCCAAATCTCTTTGGCGAAGGTGTAGCGTTGTAGGTAACAATGTTTAATTGCTGGTTAAATTACTTGAGCTTAATCGTTAGTCTGTCAGGTTCAATCGTATAGCAAGTCTGAGGACGAGGGCATGCGGGTTAGCTAAGGACGGATCAGAATTTTTTCCATGTTTTATTTGTCATGATAATTTTACCCAAACCTTCAGCGGTTTCAGGCCTTTCCTTTTGTGAATGAAGCTTAAGTGATTTTCTCAGTCATTTTTCCGGTAGAAACCTTCACTGATGAGAATGATAAAAAAAGCTTCATTGATACTTGGAACTTGGTACATGTAATTGGACTAAAAAATGATGGTTGTATATTTTTGCTGCGGGCGGGCTAATAAGTCGTCTACATTTAATGGGAATGGGAAGGTCTGAGCATGTCTAAATGTTGTTCTCTTTTATATTGCGTGCAGAGAATTTATTAAAACCATGTGAAATCTGAAATCAGCTGAACTTGGCAGGTTCAGTAAAAGCAATGTTTTATTGTTGAACTTGAGCCTTTGCCCTTTTTTGAGATAAATGTTCTCAGTCATAATTCGAAAACGAGGACTGAATAGAAGAACAGAGTTGCAGAAAAATTGTTGGATGGAATACAATGATTGTCAAAGAACTATGAAAAGGTCTAAAAATCTGGAGTTGTGATACAATTTAAGCTAAGCAGCAAATTTGTTCAAAAAGATTCAAAATGGCATTAGCCGTCAGAGATGTATTATTTGGTTTGATTCCATTGTCGTGTTTTGATTTTGAGCCAACTCGTACAAATTTATAATTCGTGAATCCTTTGGGTAGAATTTTATTTGGTTCCAAATGAAATAGGATTTCAGGTCAAGTAGGTACTTGTTGAGTTGAATGAAATCATTTGAGCACTAGGAGAATGATTTTCTGGTGTGGTGTAGAATTGATACTCATGAGATGAGCCACTGGTTCTCAACGTCACGATTTAGACCAAATGTGATGTGTGAATAAAAGAGTTGAAATTGGACAGACTATGACTATTCCATTCTATTGTTGTTCTAACATTTGGAATGAAATGAGGTGAGAAAATCCAGTGCAATTGCAATTGATGAAACTGGTGCAGTTAGGAATTCTGATATTGTGCGGTGCCGGCGGTGCGGTGCGATGACGATACAAGGCCTAGGAGAGAATACAGAGGACCCAATTTGCTGTAATTCTAGATTGCTACTTTGGAAAAATCAAGGGCTGTTAAAGTTAGAATCTGTGACGAATTAATTGCAGCGTGTTAAAAATTCTGCTCTCGTTTCTCTGACTAACTATTGAAAAAGCAGTATTAAATTCTTTGGCTTTCCAAGCGTAGGCGTAGTTCTATTAATTGTAATTGAACCAGTTTCAGCCAAATGAGTCATTCCTACTTTGATCATAAATGTTTATGCTGCAGTGCGTGCGTTGTAACGGCAAAAACTTGAGTCCCCATCCCAATGCTAGGATAGCATGCACGTGCTAAGCGCGTACAACTGCATGTCCTCTCAAAGGACATTCC
>JAQGCM010000650.1:0-22377 GCA_034699705.1 Hymenaphorura dentifera
ATTGCATGAGGTCGTGGCTGTGTACATATGTAAGCAAGCAAGCACTTTACAAATCCCCGAATCTGTAAAATTAGAGAATAATCCGGGCACAATCCGGGCTTTTGAGAAATTTTCTCTCACAGATGATCCCTGGATGCCCGAGTAAGGACAGGAGAAGCTGCCCGCTTTTGCGTAGAATATGCATGCATATAATTTGTGCGTAATGCGTAGATGTGAGTGTGTAGTAGCTAAGAATTCCTCAACTACTTGTTAACCTCGCTCAGCTCAGAGTGTATTAATTTAAGAGTGAATATGTCCTCCTGGATCTTCATTCGACTTTAGGCTCACTCCTGACTTTACTTTCCAATCTTACGTAGTGCTGGTCCTGAAGCCTGGCCTGCTTTCTTTTGCCTGCTCTCTGCTTTCTCCTTTCGAATCTCGTTTTGGCCCAGGTACTTGAATTCCCGGGCGTTTCATTCGTACGGAGAAAGTCATACATACATGCATGTACGTAATACGTATATGTTGGAGCGAGCGAGCAACGTTTTGCAACTCATGCAATGCAATGCAATGCATTATGTAATGGAATGTTTGCATTGTGAGAGGAGGAGAGGATGAGAGAGGCCAGGTCGTCTAGTCTCTGTATAATAATAGGGAGCTGAGTTTTGGGGATGAGACTCTAAAGTGCATGTGATGCCACATGACTCAAGACAGTCGGAATGTCACGGTAGTTTACTTAGCCAAAATACATGAGCGACATAACCGTAAGTAACAGCTAAATAGCACATTTCTCCCCTCTTCACACATTCTAGTCGTCTAGCCTCAGCCCTTGTCTCTGTCTCTCTCCAGCTCACTACTACTACGACGACTAATACCCGGGTAGAATAGAATTGCAACGTTTAGCATATACTACGTGTCCTGCCAAGTGCGACTATGTACGTAGTTCTGCAGAGGCAGTGTTAGAGGTAACAAGTTATATACGTACGTACGAGCTACGACTACAAACCAAGTCAGCGTGTGTACGTACGTACTTGTTTGCCACGACCAAGACCACGGAGGATCGAGGGTCTCAACGCATTAATGGCACGTGGTCATGTTTAATCCAACATTTATTCCTCCAATTGCTTTGCTAATGTTAGGGCTAAGGATAATTAAGCAGAATTCTAGAGCAGGAGTAGCAGGAGGACTACGATGAGGCTTTTAGATTGTACGTTGTATGAACAAGTTGGAAAATTGAGACCAATTCATTCATTGTCACAATTTTGTCTAGAAATTTCACAGGTCTTAATCTTGATTACTTACTGGCTGTGTTCTTTATCAAAATCCGATAACATTAGATTTTGTTCACAAAACTTCGCCGAATTAATATTAGAAAACACTTCAAAATTGATGCAATGCTCCTTGAGTTGGTGGACTTGACCCGAGTCTGTGTTGTACGGTGGTATTAAATATGGGGAATTCTTCGTTGAATTAAGTTGTCAGAAAAGGTCTAAGATCAAATTTATGCTGTCAGGGCGGAAGGGCGGAAGGGCTATTTCTATTTAAAATTTGATGGCGAGTGGTGAGGGGGTGGGGGTAGGGCGCAGCAGCCTTAAATTCCAAGTTAGGCCATTAAATTAATACCCGATTCAATGTAAATAAATTGCTGGCATCAATAGATACGTGCAGCAATAGTAAATTTGATGGTTTGGGTAAATCAAAAATTGTTGTGGCCACAGTGCAGTGCAGTGCATGCACCCAAACTTTGTGTACTTTTCCCTGCATGCACATAGCTGCTGTGTGAGTGCTTTGTCAGATAGGCAGTGAAAGCATTCTTGAGTAACTGTCTCAGTCCCAAGCAAAATGCAAAGATCGAAAAAGTATCAGATGCATTGCATTATCTTTGACGTAACACAACAAAAATTTTGTGACGCAACAACGCACCCAACTATAGCTAGCTATTTTCATACCTCTCTCAAATTTCAAGTAGGAGCAATAATTGCAATGTCAACGTACATAAATGTATGCATATTTTTGGCATTCAATTCCAAAATGCCGGGAGGCGGGAGGAGAAAGTATTCTAAGCAGCATTGCATTGCATTGATTTCTTCTAGATTCATTTTCCTTTGATTTTTTTTTACTATGAATTCATTAAGCAACCAACAATCAAGCATCGTTTGGATTGACACTCCTGTGCTTGGGGAGAAAAGAATCTCAGGATCTTTCTCTGCAAAGATCGGATCCGAATCGAAAAGTTGAAGTTGAAGTAGTCATAGTAGTCGAAGGTAAAATAGAAAGAAGCTTTGAATTTCTCTTCGTTTTTCAGTGGCGGCGGCAGCGGTGGACTAAGTGAATAGTGACATAAATGTAAACTTTTGCACCGAGGGATTGTCAGAGACTTGTTACTCGTGCAACGTGCTTCTGCTCCCGCTTTTCGCTCGCTCGCTCTTCCTCAATGCATTGCTTTGCACTGCTTTGCATTGCTCCTGATGAATCCCTGAGGCAAGTCGGAGAGCGTAATAGAGTGAATCCTCCGCGCACACTTTCTCCATGCATAATGAATAGGAAAGTAGACTTTCTCCAGCCAGCCAGCCCATCTCGACTCTTTTTGCTTTTTGCTTTCTCTCTGCTCTCCTCTGAATTGGAAATACATGTATAAATACATGCAAGAAAGTCTAGAAAGTGAAGAAGAAGCAGCAGAAGAGCAAGAAGAAGAAAAAGAGGTATGAAATATCAACAAATTTCAATGATTGATGATACAATTTGAATTGAACGGGGAGAACGATTTTGATTCTAGAGTTGCCTAGAGAGCCTTGGCCTGGCTTGGCCTGGCCTGGACTAAAGAGAGAAAGTATGAGAAAGTGAAGACGATGAAAATGTAGAGAAGAGAGGTGCGTGTGTGCGAAGAAAGTAGAATTGTGGTTTCTCAGGAGAATTTTGGTCTAAATGCGGCTGCTGCTTTTCTGCTCTCCTATGATACATTTGCAGGACTAGGACTAAGACTGGCTGGTTCGTAGTTCCTAGCAGGTATTTGGAGCAGGAGCAGAGGAATGGATCTTTGCGTGAGAAAGGTGAAAGTCTCGATCTAATGAGGAATAATGGGGGTAGGAAAGCTGGCGGGGTCCTAGCCTGGCCTAGCCTAGCCTTGGAAAGTCGGTGAAGGGAGAAAATTTCATCCATGAGCCATGACAAGTTAGAGTTTTTGGTGAGACGCCGCGTGTTTATAACCAACATCGTGGCGGTGGGTTCACCGTTTTGCATTCTGCTGCTGCTGGGAGTCAGTCTCCTGGTTGCACTATTACACACCTTATATATCGCTGTGATGATAAGTTTTTGGCAAGTACATACTACTAAGTTTTGCATTCTCAAATTGATATCTACCTTCATTTCCATTCGTTATTAGGGCTGGGATGGGATGCATGGTGTGTTGCAGTTGCATGACGACAGGGCAGACTGACTCGACTGACTGACTGACTGACTTCAGGAAAGCAGCACGAGCAGCGGAGAGACGTGAGTTTTAGTAATGTATTGAGGAAGTGGGAAAACAATTCACTAATGCAATGGCTCTCACTTTGGGAATTTGAATATTGAAAAGCAACGCCCCACGGCACGGCGACTCTACTGCCAACTGCTCCTGGGCTCATGACTTTGCAGGCTTTGGCGATGGCGTTGGTGGCCGGAGCGGGTCTCACCAACTCCTAAGAGACTAAACAAGTCACCCTTTACTAGCTCAATTAGCTAGCCGCTCAGACGATCATCATGCGCCAACCTGTCCGACACAATTAGACCCACAGTCTTGCTCTGCACTGGCTACGAGTCTACGAACTCAAAGCAAAGATGACTACGGTACGGCGACAAGCGAAGGTCGGGTCTCCGGATTCAAGACAGGACAGGGCAGCAGTGAGCAAAGAACAAACTTATGATTAACTTTCGGTAATTAGGAGGTTATTCTGCATTTTGCATTTTGATGCAATAAACTCTGGTACGTCGTCGTACGTACACTTTTTGAACTCTATATTCTTAGCGATAAGCAAGCTTAGCGAAATTTTAGACTTTCTTGTGAAAACCACAACTTGGAAATTTCAAAGTGAATTTAGACTATGTCTTCAAAGATTTTTTGAACCAACACCTTTGATTGAATCTTTAATCATATTCTTGAAGAAAGACAAAATAAGGTTGGGTTTGAGAAGAACCGAGTCGAGTCGAGTCATTTTTTCTTCCGTTTTTTGCAATTATCACTGTGTAAACAAACACGCTGCGACTCAACAAGTTTTCTGGTCGTGGCATGGGTTCGTGCCGTGCCCGTGCCCATACTCCATACCCGTGCCGTGCCAAATAGCTGTGAACAGCAAAACTTTTTTTTCTCCAATTCTTGAATTTAAAGACAAACTTTAATAACTCGTCGTCGTCGTCGAAATCAAATCAATTTTATGGTTTTTGGTATTACGAAAAGTTGGAGAACAATGGGGGGAGGTGAGTTGGAGAGGTGAGGTGGTGTTCGTTCTCGGTTTTGAAAACTAATTGAAACCACTACTACGACTACTATGTATGTACTACGAATGTTGTTTGTTGCTGCTGCTGGTGGCGGCAGTTGATATTATTTTGATGTGATGTGAGAGCGGTGAAAGTGGAGAAAGGAGCAAAGTTTGACATGTGGTAAGTACATACTAAAATGAAGTAGAATGGAAAGTAGGAGTAGTAGCAAAGGTTTTGTTTGTTTTATCAATAATACTACTCCAAATATTCCAAAAGCAGCACCGCACCGCACCACTCGTGCTCCTGCCATGCCCTGCCTGCCCTGTCGTCCTTGCCGCTGGTGCTGGTGCTCTGCTCCGTAATTAAGAGTGAGGCTCCCGAAGAAATAATTAACGCGGTCGGAGACGCAGAGTGAGAAAACGATGTTTGGGGGCTCGACTCGTTTGTCTCTCTCTCACACTATTGTACCTTACATTGTAGTGTTGTGTGTATTTGGTTACCGTCGTCGTCGTCGTCGTGAGTTGTCACACATCTCGCGGTGTGTGACGTTGTAAATATTAAACAAAGTTTTTTTGATTTGGTTTGGGTTGGCTCTGCAGTAGTTGCGAAATTTGTGAGCTGTCGTAGCTGGAGCTTCCAGCTCAGCCACAGAATTCAAGTTTAAAAGTGTTATTCGACTCAATTCTATTCGATTGGCACAATCTGTGAGGAGTTCAATTTGGCACACTTTAGGATTAGGATAGGACACAGAAATTAAGAATAATGACTTTACTTTTTTTTTACTGCTGCTGCAAGTTCATGTCTGCAGCAAGCAGCAAGCACTAATCCATTAATTCAGAATGCAAATGAAATGCAATGCAATGGAAATGCAGTGTGTTGTGCTGCAATTTAATGGACTTGAAGTGCACTTGAGACTGACTAATAGAGACGACGACGACGACGAGTGCGTGTAAATGCAATATGTAGTGCAGCAGCAGCAGAAAATGTAAAGCTACAAAGGTGTGCTTTTTTATTCCTCGTCGTATGAAACAGGATCAAACCCGTTTGTTGTTTGCATGGCTGGCCTGGCTTAGCGTGGCAGTGCGTTTTTCGGTTCGGCTCGGTGTTGCAGCAGCAGAAGTAAAAGTTGAGAGAAATTTTTGTAAAGGAGTTTTATATACATTAGTCCGTCTCTCTCTCTCTCTCAGTTTAAATGGTCAATGTATGTCTCCGCCTTCTTTGAGTCGATAGGAATAGTAGGAATGGGATGGGAGGCATGGCATAGTAAAACTTTACGTTCTGTCCTACTACTCTACGATTAGAATATCAAAGGATTATTTTTCTCTCGCACGTGAGACTGACTGTAGTGCACTGGAAGCATGCATGCATGCATGGGTATTCTCACTAATCGATTTAGTAATAATTGCGTGAAAAGCAGGATTAAGGGTTCTTTCGAGTTCTCTCCAGAAGTCCAGACCCAGACTACTACAGTAGACCAGACCGACCCAACCCGGCCTGGCCCAATGGGCCCAATTCTAGTGCATTGCATAGTTCTTGTGTATACTTTTTTTTCACTCAAATGGAAAAGAAATAAACACAAGAGGATAAATTAATTCGATCGGAATACGAACACGTACAACAAAATCTAGGCTAAGCTCTTGGTCCCCACTCCAGCTCCAGTTCCAGGAAAAAACTAAAGTTTTTTTGCTTTTGTTTTGTGTTTAGTCTAGTCTAGTTTTGTGCCCAAATGTCTAAATGTGTAACATTATCTTCCAGTTTCAAATCAATAGCGCAAAGCAAAACATTCGAAACACGGTCGCTCTCAAAGCTTGCCATTTCGGATTTCGGGTTCAGTTCAGCTGAATTTAATTCGGGATATTCGAAAATCTTTGTCGCAAATGAAGGGGACAAACCCCTGAAACGCCGCCCGATTTTCATTCAAGTCCTACAAAATCGGTTCAAGATTTTGATTTTTAAGCTAAAATCCCGAAATTGAATACTTTTTTGGTTTGTACGTTACCTGGTAGTTCAGTGGTGAGCGAAGGGGTTGGCGGTGGGACATACTCAGGGTAAGCAGCTGGGGCATTGACCCCGTGACCTGCTGCATGATTGGTGTTGTGACCGTGTGGCCCTGGGGCAGGGATGGGGTACTGAGGATCACAACACTCTCTCTCTGGAAACTCACTGCCCAACGTTGACGGCATGAGGGATTGTCCACACAGGAGACTCAGAATGAGGACCACTGAGGAACACAGTGACTCAACTCTTTGATGACTTCCGCAGCCCATACTAGGTTACCTTCATACTTTTCAGTCGTCAGTCCTCAAGCCATCATCACGGGCACTGGAGCCACCCAACAACACAACTCAACTAATTTAACTCGAATCACCACTCCGATTTGCTAATTCTTTAAAGAACAAAAATTGCGTTCTTGCACAAAAATTAAAAAAATGGTCAAGAATATAGTCGTGTAGAAAATTAGCGTTAGGATTAGGCTTGGTGATATTTTTCATTGTTTGGTTTGAACAGAGTCGAGTGGGGACGACGATAAAAAATTATAATCACTTGCTGATTTCAATCAATCACATGCTGATTTTCTGTACGAATCATTTTTTTTTCACAATTTGTTATCTCATTTTTGAATAGCAAACTTTCACTGATTTCGATATTTTCACATGTTTTTATATTCACGGAATGTATTGAAAAAATTTCTATGATGAGCGGGCAAAATGGAAAATTTTGCCTCTCATCCCCCGCGTCTCACCACAGGGGAACAAACCATTTTTTCTCTCCGAAATTTCAATAAAAAGTAATCCAAATTGAACAAAAAATGTTAATGTTAATATAAAATGTCCAACTGTTTTGTTATAAAAATGCGAGTTCAAGTTTTTGAAAACTTTTTCCAAATCGTAATCGTTTAAAGATTTGAAACAACTTTCACCTGATAGGATTCAGAGTTAAAATTTGAAATCCGTCTGTTCTGTTGGTGTTTGGAAAATTTGTGAGGAGTTAAGTTGGTGGTGAAGGTTTTTGATGGTGCGGGAATGCAAATGATTTTTGAGAAGATTGGACAGCAGAGGGTAAAGTGAACGCGACCAAAGGTTGTTCACAACTAGTGAGAAAGAAGAGGGAGCACGTCAAGGAAAAACATTAGGAATCGGAGGGAAAACCCGGTCCCGGTGCTCTTCTAAAAAATACCCGTTTTGGACTCTAGTCTTAGTCGTAGTTGTAGTAGTTCAGGCGGGTTTGAAGGCAAGCAGGCAGGCAGGCAAAACCAAAATGCAAAAGGTTTTGCGAGTTCACATGCGTTGCTGCATGGTGCATGCTTTCACTCTTTCACTCACTTCCTTCCAGCAGCAGCAGCATGGAGAAAGTGCTCTCGCCCCTTTGCTTCCTTTTGCTTTCCCCATGCGTTTTTGGCACTGAGGAAAAGTTCAAAACGACGACGACGACGACTTGGATTGTAGCTGGCTGCATCGCTGCATGCAGGCAACATAGGAACAAACAAAGTCTCATCCTTCCAATGCAATGCTTGAATCCAGGCAGGCAGCCAGGCCTCTTTTCTCTCCTCGAATAAATTAAGATGATTTTACCTGCTTGCTTTTGCTTTTGCTTGTCCGTCTCTCCGAACCGAACCAACCTGCCAAAGTCACCCGGGTTTTCTGCTGTGCTTGCTCCTCTCCTCTTCATCTTTTTTGTTTGGAGCAGCTAAGTAGCTAAGTGGGGAGTGAACGTGACTGCTACTCTTAAGTCTCACAAAGCAGCAAAAGACAATCTTTTACTGCTGCTTTGACTGCTGCACCATTGACTGACTCTTGAAACCAAAAATCTTCTTTTAATGTAATCGCAATCTGTCATATCAATTTAAAGGCACTTGAGGAGGAGGAGCTTTGCTGGTCCAGCCTGGAAGAGAGCAGGCAATGTCGATTTCCTCATTTTGTATTCCGGGCCGTGCGGCGTGCCTTTCGAAGGAATTAACGACAAGACAAAGGTGTTCGCTGCCAATTTCTAAATCGTCTAACTTTTCATCGACACAAGTTTGTTCGATTAATTGGTGTAATTTTTCAGGTTTTGGAAAATTGAGAGATTTTGGAAAAATCTTTTAGCTGTTTGATAAACCCCTTAAAGTATGAAATTGATAGATTTTGACGATATCTTGTAGCAAAAATGGCTCGCATTAAAATAATTCTGCCGAATGATTTTAACAAATTCACAGCTCAGAGTGAGAATCTAGTGGGAACGTTTTGAAGGGCGGTGAAGAAAAAAAGAAGGTTAGGTCGTCGTCGTCGAGATTTGAACCTGAGCTAAAGCTTTAGGCAAAGTTTTAAGGAACTGTTAGCGAATCGACATTACATTTGTGAGTTGGACAGGTTGGTTGGATGAGGACAATAAATGCCAAAGGGTCCAATTCATGAATGGGACCCAAGGGAACCATTGACTTATCGTCGCTTCTCCCAAAAGCTCCAACAACTTGTCCTTTTACATATTCCCTTACAAGAAGAAAAGCCACTCTGACAAATTCACAAAATTTCCATACAAGCCTGCCTGAAGAGGAAAGGACGGCAATGTGCAGTGCATAGCCCTACCCTACCCTACATACACATTTACGTTGTGTAAGCATGTATGCATGCGAGTGATGCAAGCAAGTCCAAGTCAGAGTGTCAAAAAAGGAAGAAGTGAAACACAGGACAGGGCAGGCAAGGCACGGAGAAAGGCAGGGTTCGGAAAGTGCGATGAATTGCTCAAGTAGTATGTATTTTCCACAGAGAATTCAAGGATTCCACGATATATGAGATTGCTTGGAAGTGGAGGCAAAAGAAGAATCATTTCAGGTCCTGAAAAGCACAAGGCTTGGCCTTATCCTCATGTCTCCACTTGCTGCTTGGTGGGATACGTACGGGATACAAGGAGGACTATATGTCAACACTTTTGTGACACTTTATGAGACACATGACTCTACAAGGAGCAGAAAGGAAGACAAAAATCAGTTGGACATTACAAAAACATCTCCTTGCAGATGCACGGCATTGCATAATATGGAAATCAATTCAATTCCTTCACTTTGAATCAATTCAATTTTTCTTGAGCTGAGCTGGCTGAGCTTGACTCAATTCTTCTTCTTTTTTTTATTCCTATGCGCTGTTGGTGCTGCCAGCAATGCTCACTGCTAACAGTCAAAGTCACAGTCATGAAACTCATACTAATTCATGAGATACTGCAATACAATTTTTTTTAACGTATTCGGATCACGTGATGATTCTGACCTATTTGCTAAACATCACAACAATGAACGAGTAAAAGATGACAATTTAATTTGTGGAAAACCGAAAATGAGATTTACTAACAAAAAAAGGCAGAAGAAAAAGACAATCGCCGGGTAACAGAATACAACCCCAACCCGAAGTCCCCGTTGTACCCTCAACAGTACAATGGGGACAGAAAAAAAACCCGCATTGCATTGTGTGGCTGCTGCTCCTTGCCGCTAAAATGGCTAAGAATTGGGGAAACAAACAGCAGGAATTTTTTTTAAAGAAATGTTGACACATTGGTCAGCGGACACTTGAAGTGGAAAAATAGTCTGACCGTGTGGACTTTGACACGTAATGTAACCTTGGTGAAAATGGACAGTATAAATCAAATGGCGTAGTTACTTCCTTCCTTCCCCGTCTTGGCCCTTCTTCTCTCACTTCTTTCTTTTCTCCGCTTTCTCTTGCTTTCTCTGCCGCTTTCTCCAAGAGCAGCAGCAAGAGCCAAAAAAAATTCTCTCTTTTTCACGGCGGCATCAGCAGCTATGGTGGCGGTAAACGTCTGTTGTGAGAATGAAGAGTAAAAGCGATGAAGAGAGAATTTGGGGCGGCGGGCGAGAAAGAGGTTCTCGACGTGACTAGTTTCCTTAACCAACTAACATTTTCCTTGGGAAAAACGGGAAATTGTGTTTTAAGCTCTTGTGGGATTTCATTGCCGGAGAATAACATTCAGACTCAAATGGAGAGAGCACGACCGAGGGAAGAGAGAGAGAGAAAGAGAAAGCGAGAGAGAGTTACTCGACTACACAAACTCTCTCTCTGACCATAACTGTCATTTATTAGATAATTGTTGGCATTAACAGGGCAGTCTCTGGCAACGTGTCCCGCATTGTGCAACTCATTTCCTGCTCCCAACTAATGAACTTCATGATCAAATTAAAGGTGGAATTCAATATTTATCAAGAAATCTTTACACACAGCACAGCACACAGCACCAATCCCAACAAACCAACCCACTACAGTCACAGTAACAGTGCGAACCACCACTCACGAATGCTTCAAATGTGAATAAATAAATTTCGCACACACAGAAACACGCAAAAAAACGTGAAACAGCCGCGATTGGTGAATTTATTTATATAGAAAAAAATCTAAATTTCAAATTTAAACATCTTAATGGCGGTGGAAAGCATGATGTTACACACACGACTCCGCCCTCATCCCTGTTCAGCAGCAGACAGACTCTGACTCTGGAGAAAGCACTGCTGTACTGCCAAAACTCACTTTGATTTTCATTCACCCTCATATATTATACATTTAGAATGGCAGTTGGTCATGGGTCTTGCCGTGTCCAAATCGCAAGCAAGGCGTCGTCGTCGGTTGCTCAAACGACTTCAACTTCAACGCTTCAAACCAAACCAGACCAGAATAGCATTTCACTTACCTCACTGTAAGAGTGTGCAAAATGTATGTACGTACAGCATGATTTTGTAATATGGAAAAGAGCAAGAGAGCAACAGCAGCAGGTCTGAAAAAACTAAAGAAATGCAGGAGCAGAAGAGAAAGCTAAGCATGGAATTGTACAGATAACAGAGTACGATACGAAGTAGGACTCTATTACTGCGAGTACTCGAAGGACACGCATGCATGGCATGGCATGGGTTGTAAAATTGTGTGTGACCGAACTGAGGACGACTCGATAGTCAAACAAAATTCGACGACGACGACTACCTTATGCACTGCATTTGAATTGCGTAATACAGACATGTATGCATTGCACTGCACTGCATTGCTGCCCTGAGTGTGTCTACATTTTTGAGAGTGTGCTGGATGGAATTGACCTGGCACTCGCACTGGCAGAGCAAGTCGGGCCGTCCAGTGCAGTGCAGTGTCTATTACAGATTCTAGTACATAGAATCCAAAGCTGCTCTCTCTCACTCAGATTCCCGGGTTTTAGGAACGAGAAGAAGAGCAGAACAGAACATGGACTGCAGCTGTTGTCCATTGGATAAATCTAGTTCTATCTCACACACGTTTCAAACTAGTGCTGGAACGACGAATGACTTGATGTAACCTTTTCCACTTGCTCAACCTGACTCAGCAGTCCGACCAACGCACCATTTGTACCCGCTTTGGCCAGTCGTCGTGGAGTCGTCACACATGTCTGCTATGTGCTAGCACTAGTCTTTGGCAGAAAAAGCAAGCATAGTTTGAACTGCCTTGCCTTCAATTAGATTGAGTTGTCCAGAGGAGGAACACCGCCACCGCGCCACCACACCATCGAATTTGGATTGGTGAATGAATTGGTTTGCTCTTGTTTGGTTTAGTGGAAATATTTGTGGAAAATTTCATCACAGTCGAGTCAGTCAAACCAAACTTGTACACAGCGCAGTGCAGACATTTGTAATGCTTTGTGTTCTGATGACAAAATCTATCAGGATGAATCAATTTGGAATCAGAGAGCCATTTCACCGGTTTGGTGATAAAATTCAATAGCCGCCACCAGAGAAATAGTCTTGCGGATCCGTACCGTACGTACTGGGCCCAGTCCGATCCGAAGTATGAGCATATAGACTACAACACATGTAAATCTCACAGTCGTCGTCGCTTTCGTTCGCGACTTTCTCCTAAGGTCAGGCCGGGAACTTTCCCCAGCAAAAGTTGAGTCAAAAACAGTATTTGGTATGGCCCGGCCTAGCCCGACCCTTTGAAATGGAAAGTAAGGGCAGGCAGTACAGGGCAGGGCAGGGCACATTCCCTCACATAAATAATAAGTCACCAAAAAATACTCAGCTGCCGATGGCTGCGATTCCCGTACATGTACTTGGTTACAGACAGATCAATGTCTCCAGTGCCGCCTTACAGCCTACATACGCTGCATTTCTCACAAATTTGTTTCCCGCTTGTGTTCTGGGAATTTGCACACTAATGCACGCCAATGCACTGCTGGAGAAAGTTAGCGGAAATCGACTTCCTTATTCTTTACTATGAGCACTTGCAAATCCAAATAGCACACAACGTTTGCAATTTTTATATACATATATAGTTAGATGGAGTCGTGATCTGGGGGTTGAATTTTGTAATTTTTCAAAATCGTTAACCGGAACACGAAATAGCCGAACAATTTCTGAGGTTCTTCCTAGTTGGCGGCCTAGATTTGCTAATTAGCTGATGATTCATGATTCACGGCTTTAAAATTTGGCTGAGAATGAATGAGATGCGTGTCTATGTATGTGTGTGTGTGGGCGGAGAAGACTATTTTGAAGGGGAGATGTGTGCACGTATGCATGTAGCACTTCACATACAAAGAACGGCTTGGAACTTGAGTCTTAGAAATAGAATAGTGCTTGTTAATTAGGAACATGAACGTGGTGCTCCGATTTACACAATTGAATTGAAGTCTTGTTCATTCCCCCCTCAGATTACACTGCAAAAACATCGCCTTGCCTTTGTCGCCAGTCTCACAGCACAGTACAACCTTTTGCTGATGGATCGACAGAGTCAGACAACTGAGAAGGCGAACCAAGCGCCAAGGAGAAAGTCGGACGGATACACATGTATACATGAAGATGCAGAATCCGAACCAAAAGCAGCCAAAGCATTTGGCTCTGCTCGTCTCATCCCTATGTAATGTAATGCAATGTTTAGTGTCGTCTTATCCAATTCATCCTCAAACGAGCACGAGTACGAGCAACGTTTCCCTCGGCATGGGAATACGCAAATTGCATTAGAACCTCATTAAACCTGAGAACAGATTGTGGAATTAGTCCACACTCCTCTCTTCTCTCCTCTCTGTATCAGCCGCCCTGCCTATGCTCACTCGACTCACAATTTGTCCAATCAAGAATAACTTTCTCAGCTTTCGTTTGATTCGACCCTCGTCGTCGTCATCGTCAACAAATGCCAAAGAATTTGAATTAATTGAATTAAATTCTGATCTTGAGCAAAGTCGACAATCATATTCAATCCAATTAATTTAAAATGCAATACATATGCAATGCATGCTATGATTTCAAAAAAGGTTATGGCCAAGAAAGAGGGCAAAAGTTGTCCACTTTCCATCAGCCATCAGCTGGTAAAAGTTTTCCACTCGTACGGTCCTGGTGAATGGCCATTTTACACAGAAAAAAACTGAAGGAACAAAAAAGTGTTAAGTGTAAGTGAATTCCATGTATTCCATTGAATACATAAATTCCACTCCAAAGTCGGACTCTCAACTTTAGAGAACAGAGTTAAATATGATAATACATGACCGTTGACTTTCTCTGGTGGTTCAGCCCAGCCCAGCCTCTACTCATACTTCATGCATTAGCATATGAAACCACTATATTCACCACTACACCACTACTATGAAAACATTGTAAGCTAGATATTTTTGTGAATAAATTCACTGGAGCAGTTTAAATGTGTTTTACTCAAGGAGCAGAGGAGGACGGGGTAGAAGACTAGACTAAAGAGATGACAAAATTATGCCACATGGATTTTGCTCCGCTCAAATGACATTCCTTCAAAATATTCAATGCATGATGAGGAGAAAGTGGTGAAAGTGTTAGTGCATTGCATTGCGTGCATTCTACGAGCGCACCGCACCCGCAACCTGAACTTGTATTTTACTGCAGCACTGCAGCACCAGCATTCGATCAATGCATTAGCACGTCAAGTCACCTCAAAGAATATTTCTTGCGAGATATTTTGGAATACGTGTCGTGTGTAATTTTTCATGAGTAAGAAATGTAAGATTTTCGACTCGTACTGCTACTCCATTCAAACTTTTCTACTTCTCAAACTCACTCACAATACAATGAAGGGTGGGTTGTTCTCTGATGTCCGACTTTTAGAAATGCACTTTAGAGTGGACTAGACCGGGCATGTGTACAGGGTGAGTCATAATCATGTCCATTTCCTGCTACTGCTGCAACAGCAACCCGAACTTGACCGGATTGCGTGCCGCACATTTGCCGAAAGGCAAGCAACCAAGCATCATTTCGACTCACACTGTACATTTGCTTTTGGTTTTGCTTTTACTACTTTGTCCATCAGTTTGGTTCGGAAGTAGGAGCTCCGGCAAAGCAATAAGTAGAGCGACCAGACCCCTGCCCTGCCTGACCATCAAGTTGAGGAGTCTTTGGGTTTTCGGTGTTAAGTGAAAGTCCATATGTACATGTACGGTACGTATGTGGTTGGTGATGAGAGAATTGTAAGAGCAGTAGTAGTAGTGTCTGGAGAAGAAAGGTTCACAGTTCACATGCACGCAGTGACAAGTTATACATTTGCATGAGGCTAAGAAGGACCAAAAGAGAGCGAAACCCGAAAACCGAAGGAAGGAGGACTGTGAGAGAGTGGCAGAGAGAGTGGAGATTTCGATAGGAGGTCGTGAGAGGTGATTGAAGGACTTCCTAGGGACAAACAAATCGGCAAAGTTTGGTCCGAGAAAGTGAGCGAGCGACATGGACTCAGCTATGGAGAAGTAGTAGGAGACGACGACGATTTTGAAGCAAGCCCATATGTATTTATGTAGTTTGTGGAGATGTAGGTGTGTAATAGTGCTGGTGCTGGCTGGTTGGAGTGCACAGCACTGCACATATCCAAATCCAATGTGTGTCTGTCTGAGCCGGGCAGCAGTTTGCAGTTTCTACCCCCGTCCCACCAACCACCAACACAAATAAATACATGAGAAGAAAGTTATACGACCAGAGCACCATTACATTGGACGACGACGCCAACGACAACTTTTTGCTAGTAGTTTCTTAGTCAGTCGGACATCCTCTCATGCAAGCAAGCATGGGACGGAACGGAACAGGCTCCAAGGCCAGACTGGAGAGCAGTGCAGTCGTAGTCATCGTACTATTCAAATTTAGAATTGTCGTCCCTGAGACGACTTGCAGTGACTTGTTCAGGGTGATTGTAATTAAATTGCACCAATTTCCTGCGTAGCCAAGTTGTGAAGTTGCGATTGCGATATCATGCAGTGCATGCACGTCGTGCCGTGCCGGAGTAGTCGTAATCGTCCGTCACATTTTTGCTTTTGCGAAAATAGAATGTATGTCTTGTCGTCGTTGTTCTTAATGTTTTGCTCAAAACAAAAGGCTTATAGGATTGTTCGGCAGATGGGTTGGAACGTGGGTCCACCAGGATGGCAACGGGCAACGTGCCTGCCTCTGCCCGGGAGAAAGCAATATGTACACGCGGGTAGGCTGGCATTCTGCGATGTGAACGTTTCGGCGAGATATTGTTACGCTACATGGAGATGCCATGAGGGAGAAATGAGGTATAAGAGGCAAGGTCTACAGAGTGTGCTGAGATGGATGACAGTGTATGAGTCATGACAAGGCTTGATGACAGTTACTCCTTGATCTCATCGTCTGCTTGCCCGTTGTTTCCTTGGACGGCGACTACGACGACGACGACGACGACTCTTCTCAATGTGTCACAAGAGTAGTAGTCTGAGAGACTTCAACTGACACCACCACCACCACATCATCCGTATACACCGACGACTCTGTCGGCACTATGCCTATGACACACTATACGACGCAGAGACATACATACACCCATCACCCCAATCATCATCATCATCGTCTTTGACCATTCTCCCAAAAGCACACAATCTCAAACAAGGCCCGACCAAGACGACGGCGAGGACTTTCGCCCGGTGCTTTCTCCCAAATCTCTCGCCGACGAATTATTCACAGCTCCGTGCTCATTGCCTTTCTAAATTATCTCGTCTAATGCGTTCAACCCTGTCCAAGTCCCGCCCAGCCTAGCCTAGTAGTCTTTCATCTCTGCGGTTCTTCGCACAGTCACAGCCACAGTGGGATGAGTCTTGGATTTGAAAACCAAAGGGAAATCGCGAGTGAATGATGGCAAATAATGTGGAATGTACGGCACGGCTATAGCTACCAAGCAACGTCTTATTGGCGTTGAAATTTTATTAGGATGAAATAAGATCAAGATCAAGATCAATTTTGATACAAAACCTTGATATGGCAGGTATCAGTTTCAGTAGTTCCCAGCTGATGCTGAGGTTCCAGACCCTGTCTCTGTTAATCTCTCATAATTTGATTGGAGGGAGCGGGCGGCTAATTGGGCTGAGCGGATTGGATTAAGATTAGTCTCTGCTCATGTTGGATAACGCAGGATAAACATACATGATTTGGTGCTCAATAATGCTCAGATTTTTTTTCTCAGTCACAACAATAGAATGGGCGGACATTTGCCTGCTGCCGCTGCGGCTGCTGCTAATCCAATATGTTCGTTCGAATGAACGGAACGCACACGGACGGACGCCCAACTATTTCTGATGTTTGGGCGGGCTAGCGGTGTGTGGACGAATTTAGTACAGTGCATGGTGGAGAGTTGAGAGCTCGGTGTGAGTGTGAGTGGCTGAAAGAAGGGCCACATTAAATACAAAAGAAGAAGGAAAAAGCAGAAAAAAAGTAGTTGGAGTTCGTACAGAAAAAAAAACTATCACTTTGCGTACGTACGTAGGAAGTGCTTGCTTGCTTGCTTAGCTAGGCGGGTGCGGGTGGTGGTACTTCATCGATTTGAGCTTTTGGTAGAACTTTGATGAGGTTATGATAAGCCAACTCGCGTGTTTGGTCTACTCAAAACAACCCATCGATTCCATTTCCAGTTTACAAGCTAGCCACCTTGCTCTCCATTCTTTCCTTCTTACTTTCTCTCCCACACCGCACCACACCACACACACTCTCCACTCACTCTTTTTTTTCTTTCTTGCTTTTTTTTTTAGCTCAGCTCATTCCTTCCTTCAACACTTTACTCAACTTTTCAATAGCTCTCCGTCCCTCCTCATTTTACTTTCACCGCTCCTGCTTTTTTTGCATGGACGTGCATGTGTGCGTACGTGCATAATCCCCAAGTCTCAAGAGTAAAAAGAAAGGTGTAAACATGGAGACTTTTGTCAAAAATACATGTACATGGTTGGATTTCGGGGTCGATTACACAGTAGCAGTAGCTCATGAACTAGTTAGCATGCAGTGGCGGAATAAAACCGATCCAGGTTTTTATATTTAAAATTTAAAGATCAAGGGGACAATGACAAAGTTCATTTCTTCAGCAAGCTCAACCTGCTTGCTGCTCAAAATAGTCTTGATCTTGATCGGAATTGATGCAGGGTTAGAGCTGAGGTTGTGGTGCTGTGATTACCATGACCGACCAAAATGGAGTCACTAGATGTAAAACCCGGGGATCAGCGGCATAAAAATGTGTTAAAGCAGCCGTGTGGCTAGGCTACGTGGCTAGGGAATAGTAAAACGTTCCAACATTTGAAATAAATGATTCAAAAAGGTCATAACTACTTTCCGAGTCCCAAGCATGGAGTCTCAAGTGTGTCCCAAGTATGCACTTGTGAACCCCACACTTGCGGCGGCGGCGGGCGACTGGCTCTAAAAAAGAGGAGAATTTTATTTACTATCAAAAGAGATTGCGATTCCGTTTATCTAATAGTTAAGTGGCCAGTTGGCTTTGAGGAGAGAATGAAATGAAAAGTTCATGGAATGCAGTGCTATGCAATGCAGTGCAAGTCTGAAGCGAAATATTGATAGTCTTTCGTTTTTTGAATTCAAAATTCCACATTTTACAAATTTCCTTGAGTGCGAATCTTGCGACAAGAAGTTTTCTCTAAAATCCGATTTGAATAAGCACCTTTACAAATTTCCTTCAGTCAAGTCGTCGTCAGCTTAATTTGGCTGCCAGGTTAAAAGTTTGACCGACCTTGTAAATTTGTAATTCTTCCAAATTTTTGACTTGTTCTTTTGTATAATTCATTTAGTATATCACAGCGAAGTCGCAATCGCACACTGCAATCACTTCAACAAACAAAATTAATCGTCAAAGTGAAAATTGGTGAAGAAAGTTTTCTTGTTCGAGAGAGAGAGATTGGCTTGATTTCTCAATCTGTGTGAAATTCTCAGGAGAGGATTTGAGTGGGGAAGAGTTAGATGACTGACTCTGACTCTAATCAAGCGGGGAGGAATCAGCAGAATTTTTTTTGCTGGAGCAGTAGCAGTAGTAGTAGGGACTCAATTGCCAATTACGATACGTGTTCCTTGCCAAGGTTAGTAGAGGGAAATGAACTCGACGACGAGAGTCTTCTGCTTTCTCTACTTTCTCTGGCTGACTGACTGACTGACTGATGCATGCGTGCACTGCACTGCACACGGTGCACCTTAACGGTGCTTTTCATTCAGTACATACAAGTAATGAAGAGCAGCAGCAAATACATGCGCTGCACAACGCATCTATCCCCGAAATTCCAATATTCGGATTTTCGGTTTCCGATTCGGTATTTATGTAAATGAACGTTTGTACATATGGTCACCATTTAGTGCTAGAACGCTTTCAAAATCACTTCTCAAGCAAAGTGTCAAGTTTCCGAAAGAAACGCAGCGTTTTTCTCCATCTGTCTTTACCATGTAAGTAGGCCGGCCGACCTCCAAGCCCTGCCCTAATTCCTCTCGGTTTGACTACGTCAATTTAAAAATTCAATCGCTTTAAAATTGTACACATACTGTACATAATAATGGAGCTCAAATGGTTTTAAGGTTTTAATAAGCCGTCCAATTTAATGATTTGTTCAGTGAGCACGAGGAGCAAGAGCGTAGAGAAAGTAGTATAGACTAGGCCACGACTACATTATTTTATGAAGCAATTATTCTGGTGAACATAAAACCTCATTTCCTTAAACCAAATAGGAGAGAGCGGAAGAAAGGGCAATTGCTGGGCAGGGAACAGGGCAACTTAACCTATGCATTTCATGTGCTCATAGCCCAAACCCAAGCCATGGCATTTACTTTACTTGAGTCTTGCATTAATTAAATACAGTAGGAGTACTGTAGTAAGAGGGTAGGTCGTAGGTCTTGCTCTCTTGCCGTGGAATTGAAAAGGAAGGGAACGGAACAATGTTTGGAGGCAAGTCAACTCAAGGCAAGAAAATAGAGTAAACTTCAAATCCGCGGAAATGAAAACTATATAAGAATCAATAAAGGAGCAACAGCAAACAGCACCCGGGTAACTAAACTGACTGACATTTTGCATAAACTCTTTCGCCACCGCCGCCGATTTTGCTTTCGCCGGTGCTCTGCTAGTATGTTCGTATGTACTAAGTATGTACTACTACTACACAATGAGTTAACGTTCGATTAAAAGTAAGTAAAGAAAAGATAAGAAGTTAATGTATTTGCCCAGACTTTATTGTACCTTTGACCTCGAGGGACGACTAAGACCCACTCAAACGTTGAGATGTGAATGCTTAAGTAGGAACTAGGAACTTGCTGCTTGTCCGTCCGTCCAGACCTCGACCAGACCAGAACCAGAAAAACTAACTAAACCAAGCAACTCAACTCAACTCAAGTCAAGTCAAGCCGAACCAAGCCAAGCGAGAATGAAGAAAGAAGGAGAGAGAACCCCTGGCATTTTAGTAATTCGGAGAGCCGTAGTTACACATGTTGTACTACTACTCGTTTTCGCTAAAGTTGTCCAAACGCTATTTTCATGAACAGTCAACTTGACCGACCGACCGTCCGTACCCATGTATATGTACTTGCAGCAATACAATAAAACAAAACTACGACTGTGAACTGAATGAGATAAAAATCTCAGTCTTTAGCAACACGGTCACGAGACATATGCATGTATGTATGGCTTGGATGGAGTCCCAAGAAACCGAAATGGGAATTCGAGAGAGGGCTTTCACCTAAGCAGTGAGCCAAGCTAGCCTATTCCATTTGAGTAGAGTACGTAGAAGGTGCCGCGATTTTACCCGGAATTTTCTCTACCCGGGTATCAGGCAGGCAGTCATGCATGTATGTGTGTGATGTGTGGAGCGAATTGTCCATGTTGTGCTGATTTTGTACCTGTTTTTGTGGGCTATTGAAATAATATGGGCTACAACACAGCACAACATAAAAGGCAAGACTAGGACTAGGACAAGGGCTAGGGCTGCGGCTGCGACTGCTCCTGTTGTGCTACCTGGCTGGTAGAGTGATGGCTCTTTTTCTGCCAAAAAAGAAAAGCACGAGTGAAAAAAACTTTGCTTCTACGTGGTATGTATTTGCCCGGGTTTGGCCTGGCCTGGCGGGCGTCTTGGGTAAAACCGTCCACCTGCACGCGACCCTTCTCCGTCTCTCATACATCAAATTTTACGATAAGGCATGAATGACTTCATAATAAGTATATGGGGAGTCCGAAAGTGTTTTGCATCCATCCTCATGTATTTTTTTCGCTGAACACTCGCTAGCTCGCTGGCTGTAGGTTGGGTGGGACGTTGGGAGTTGGGACTGACTGACTGGAGGAAGACAGATTGAATCAGCGATCAAACCATGTTAAATACTCTCCTGTCGATATCACTCAACAACCACAAACTATAAAATTACTATCAATGACTCCTTGTCCAACCCGACTCCATTTGAGTAATGAGGCCGTGCGCGGTGGCGGAGGAAGTCAAGCTGATTGTTGGGAGCACCCATTGTTTGCAAACGGATTGTCTAGCACCAACAGCAACGACCAAATTTGTACAACACAAAACCGAACAGGTTTCGGGATAGAAAGCGGGTTGTGGTAGCCCCCCTGCATGTACGCTACAGCACATTGATCCCGCATACCGTAAGCTTTTGGCAAAAACGGGCAGCTCACGCATTCCGCACATATATCAACACCATGATTACAAGGATTGCCACACGATTGACAGAAACACCCGCTTTGATTGAAGTGTAGCTCATAAGTCATAATAATTAATACTTGCAGTCAGTCAGGGCAGGACAGGGCCCAGCGCTGCTTTTTGCGATTGTACAACCAAATTTAAATGCGCAAAATGGAATATGCGGCAGTCAACGCATGCCTTAGCAGCAGCGGCACTTAAGTGAAATTGCGTCACGGGTCACTGCACAGTACAGCAGTACATTGAGCTCACTAATTGGTCCGTCCAACATTGCCAAGTTCGAGACAAATTTATAAAAAATAGTCCAAACTAAATGACCGGCTGTTTGCTCCCATATTTGCAAAAGACTACAAAATTCTATTCTCTCAAAACTTTCCATTTCTTGCTTAAGAACCTTGAGAGCTGACAAAGGGCAGTTTTTTTGACCAGCGACGACCAGGCAAGCGTTTGCATATGGTTTTCAAAAACCTAGCCTTACATGTACGCGAAGTAGTAGTAGAAGGTGTTGTAAATTACCCGGGTTTCGTGCCCACGTCACATCTTCACCACCAAATGCCATTCAAATTTATTTTCTTTGCTGTTGTAACCTCCACCACTACATACATACTTTCTTAATGGAAAATGGTACGCATGCATAAATTAAGTTGCCTATATGTGAAATGAATTACGACGACGAACAAAACAATTGTAAACACTTGAGTGTGTAATTCAACTTAATTATCCCTAAAGTATTAACTATTCAATTGCTAGCTAGCTAGCTATTTGTGTGCCACCCTTCATTCATTAAATTTCAGGGCCATGACGCAAGCAGCTAGTCGGCATGTCGTCTGACTTTCAAAAAAGTTTGTCAACTCTGTCCCGTCCCGACATTATAAAATGAATCGCGACGCGACACGACTTCTTTTTGTTATACTGGCGGGCTATTCTCATACGTCACTTAGGCGCGCCTAAGTTTGGATGGCTTAACTTTAGGATTCCTAAGTTAGGCGTCGGCTGGGCGCGCCCAACTTTCGAATTCTCGCACGAAATCCCAGCCGATTC
>JAQGCM010000651.1:0-22362 GCA_034699705.1 Hymenaphorura dentifera
GTCTCCTCTATACTATATCAGCCCAGTTTTCTATTAACTTTATATCCAAGCTAGTTCCTCTAAGGTCCGACTTTTAAGCCTTTCTCGGTAATTTGTTATACGGCAAATTTAATTCTCCGGCCCAATTAATTAGCCATCTTTTCTTTTGTTTCTTCCCACTGTTTCTGTGAAAAGTTAATGTGGATAGGGATTAGGGATGAATCGGGCCGTAAAAGTAGGTGGGCGTATGACTGTTTGCAATTAATCGGTTCGCAAACCGTACACCTTGTGCAGTATTAAATGTTTCAAGTACGAAAACTAGCTTACTTTGCAGTTCTTAGTAAAGTTCTTCGTCATTTTGATTTTAATCGAATTCAAAAGTGAGGAATCAATTATTGCTCAAACTCAGATAGGCTTCAATTAATCATTATATAAAATTATAGCTTGCGCTAGCATGTTGTGATTAAATTTGTCAATTAAACTACCACCAAGTGAACTCAATCCATTGATTTAATAACTCAAATGTTTGGCATTTGATGGGCATGGCATACGTAACATGAAGACATTGAGTTTCTGAATATTAAATTTCGAAAATGGCAATTAGGCTAAGTAAGTGGTCAGGTGAACATGCTCGCTGCACGTTGACGAAAATTGAAATCTTACTTGTATGTGGTACGTATTTCGGCATTTCTATTAACAGAATCAAAACATGCTGAGTTCGCATGCGAAATGTTAACATGATGTTTAATTTTTAATATTTTTGAATCTATTCAGCTTTTCAAATTAGTTGGTTCGGATTTCGAATCGGGCTGGATGTATTCTTTGGGTTTGGTTGGAATGCAGTGGTATTACGGTACCATTCTTATTAGCTATCAATTTTAACTATATTTAGTTTTGTCCTTGTACTGTACTTCTTGAAGGGTTCAACAACTGCGTAAATGTTAATCATGACAATAATGCAAGTCATTCTATTGGCAAGATCACGTATGCTGATTGCTGACTTTGGTTTATGTATTGGCACAGCCAGTCCTAAAATGGTCATTGGAATTAGTAACGGAGGAAGTGTGATAACTGATTGCGAATAGTTTAGTTTCGGATTGAATGAATGAATAGACAATGAGTTGATTCAAATTGAATGAAGTCAGGCTTTTCTATTAGACACAAACAGCTGTATAACCCTTCAAATATTTATGTTAGGTTTTGTTTGTGACTGTGACAGCCAACAATTATAGAAAACAGCCTGGAGTTGCAAAATTCAAGAGCTTCAAGCCAAGTGGTGCCAAGCGCTCAAGCATGACATTTATTTTTGTCTACTTCTGAAATACATACTATCTGAGCAAATAAGAATTCATAACAACTCGTTAAATGTTAACACCATAATTTGGCTACTATAAAATAGTCAGCTCTCAATTTTGATAACGTTAAGTAAGTTAAGTTTAATGTTTTTGTTTATGATAACTTCTAGAGTTTCTTAAAAAATAGTTTTGCACGTTGAGAAAAATACTACAGTTCGGTAGGTTTTGATTGTACCCTTTCCGTCCTTTCCAAAAATCTAACAATAATTCGCTGACAATTCATTGAAGGTCGTGTATGGAATGGAGCATGCTGTAGCTGTAAAAAGAATTTAAACATTTTTTTCGTTAGAAACGAATAATAGTTTCTAATTAATTTTGGCTATGCTACAATGGGGCACGCACATATTGAGTAAGTTTTACGACACACGCAGAATTCCTTCCAGAAGAACGGATGGATGAAAGTTTTAAAAAACCGGTCCGGAAGAAGCACGCAAAATTCGCGTTAAACGAAGCCATGAAAAGCAATAGAAAGAAAATCAGTTAGAAATGGCGTGTTTTTGTTTTCGTGTTAGTATTCTGTGTTGTGTTTGGCGGTTTCTTAGCAAATGGCATGATATCAGATTAGGATTGGGAATTGGGGAATCAGCTCGCTCATCATCCGCATTCCAAATCCATGACAAGAATGAATGAATAATCTGATTAACTTTGCCTTGCTCGCTTACTTGACTGACGTGCACAATTGTGCAATCACAATCACACCTCACACCTTTTGAATGAATAATCAGGCCAGATACAAGCGAAGCATTGGCAAACAACAAATCAGGCAGGGTGGCTGGCTGGAACTGAAAAGCTGAATTATATGTTCCACTCAACTCAGCTCAATTTACGTTGATTTGTATAATTTGTGGCGTTTTATTGGCGCAGGTGATGAGTCAGTCATTTAAGAGTAAGAGTTAAGGCTTTTTAAGTGTTCAAGTAAGTAAATGTAACTTTTAAATGCTTGAACCCTCGTTTTCACACGCGTTGGGTTCGGGTTGGGAGTTGAAACGAATCATTTGTTGGATGCAGTTTCGTGTCAGAGTAATGGATAAAGTGACACTTTCTTGCCAGCGGTGCCAGTAGTACGAGGATTTTTGCCACTAAACTGAACTAGAAAAACTCGTAAAGCCTTTTTGAATTTGAGTACTTCTTTTTTTTTTGCTCATCGTCAATTGCATTTGGCATTGGTATGGTTGGTTGGTTGGTTGACTCTGACTCGTAGCCTTGGTGGCTGGCTCTCGTCTATCTGTCTGTCGTGTCGTCGTCCATTTCCATGCTAAAGTTAAAGGATAAGTGAGTTCCGGAAGTTAATTTTGTGTAATAATTGGTTGTGAACTCCTTTTTCCTCTCTCGCCCTGCCTTTCCTTTTCCTCTCTTTTCATAAAATAAATTATCGCTCCAGGTCATACGTCTATCCTATTCAAAGTTAGAAAGAAGATTTTTACAGAGTCAAGTTGAGTAAACTTGAGTTGAGTATGTTATTTTTTTTGAAAAGAAGAAGCTAACGGAGAAAAAGCAATAACAAGTCTCATATTTTTATTTTCTTTTCCTAAGGATGAGCAAATAGTATTTTGAGATGAGCTCAGTGAGTTTGAGTTTGGTTATTTGAAGTCTTTGATTAGGCAGGTGATGATGTGATGCGAAGAAATAAATTAAAATGTCATAGACGCAATGAAAGTTAAAGTTAGGGTATGATGGGTGCAGCAAAGCAAGGCGCTGCGCTGCACTGCACTGTGCTACTTTTTCACATTTACTTTGTAGATAGACTCGAGAAGATGCTGGCACGACTCAGCTGTAGGCTCTGTCTGTGCACAATTATTCAAGTTTTCTTAAGGTGCTCAGAGGCTCATCTCATCTTATTTTGGCGAATAAAATTATAAGAAGCATAGTTGCATTTTGTATTGTACTGCAAATTGCAAATGACGTTGTCGTCTCCTCCGTCACTTGGCTTACTTGGATTTGGATATTAATCAATGATTTCCTCATGTATTCGACAGTCTCAGGTCTAAAACTGCAGATAAGATCACGACTGATGCATATGTCAACCTTGTTCATGTGTCATTGCTATTTTTGAATTTTATGGAAAGTCGAAGAATGTATTTGGCTTAGAATTTGTTGGAACTAAGATTGGCTAGAATAGTTCACATTTAGATTAGTTTTGAATTGTTTATGGTTGAAGTTTGACAGAACTGCATAAAAAGTCAAGCTTTGTCAACATATTTTTATGACTGCGCTCTTAATTTTAGCCGTCATGGTCACGTCTGGTCGGTATAAAGAATGCTGCTTATAGTTAAGCATTGCTAAAGCCGTGGTTACACGGGTTGCGAGCGAATTATTTTTTGTACACACTAAGCATTCAATTGTACTTTAGATATTCCTATGGAAAGAAAAAACATGAAAACTAAAAGTTTTATTTTATTTATTATTGCAGATTTTTCTGAAGAAAATTTATTGTGGAGAACTCCAACGCTGAAACTGATTGTGGATTGTACATGAGAAGAAAACGGCTTAAAAATGTCGTGGTGTTTTTCCTGCTTCACAAAAACCTATGAAGCACCTGAAGTTCTCGAACTTGATTACAGGCATAGTACTCTCACAGAAGTGCCGGCAGAAGTGTTCAGTTTTGAGAGAACATTGGAGAAATTACACCTTGGGTCGAATCAGGTTAGAGATTTAAATTCTATAAATAGTACTCTTTCAGGCAGGGTTCTTAGAGGGAGTTCCCACTATGAAGAATTGTTTTGTGAAACCTACACCTACTGTCGCAGAAAATAAATATTAGGAGTCATAAAGGGAGTACTCTGATTCACTGCGTGCATGTTTTAATTTCTTTTTATCGTCGCCATTCAAATCCGAGCCCAGAGCTCAAACTTATTCAATTATTACTTCAGAATTTTATGATTCAATTGTCTACATTGGGAATAGTAGAGTTTTATGATTCCTTCCACTCGTGTCAGGACAATGACAATGCATTTGAGTGTATTATATTAGTTTTCGGTTCCAAAAAAGCAATAACATGAGTTAACGTCTGTCCGTCTGTCACTTACAGACAAAATGCAATAATACGATACCATACTTGCTTTATGAGGCGATAATATTCCACATGCTGTCATGGACTTGGATGAATTGAGTGTCGAGCTGAGTCAAATTGAGTAGGACTTAAAGGTTAACAATGAATGCCACTAGACACTAACTAACAATGTGACGTGCTGAGAGACTGACTACGATTGTAATTTTGCAAATAATGGGTCATTACTTATTTTCCCCACTTGACCTTGGTTCAATTAGAGTTACATAAGGCATCCTCATCTGATTTTTATTTAATGATGACTGTTGAACGTTGTTTTGTGTGTGAGTGAAAAGTGTGTTTTTTTTGCAAGTCAAATGCTTATTGTACACAAAAGTCGAAAACAACGTTGAACTTTTGATTTTGGAATTGGGTTAGAGCTGCTAATGGGAAGATTTACAACGTGATAAGAAGTCGAACTACATTGGGTATTCCTGTTCAATGGATTTTTTGAGAAATCTTTTAAGGACTTTTTTATTCAGTAAATAAATGTTGGGTTGGAACATGCTTACTTATAAAAGTGTTTCTCTAATGAGTCCTCACACGCTATGAAATATGTTGAGAGGCAAAACTTTGATGCTTGCTTGTAGCATCAGCATGTAGATTTTTCTTCTTCATTGAACTTTTAAGAGCTTTGAAGTGTTGAGAAGTGGATTATATTTGAAGAATAGTCGCGACTCAGATTGAATCGAATGCAGTGCAACAAGCATCAATATTTTCAGTTACAGTTCCTTTGTAAACCTCTAAATATTTTTCTGCACTCAGAATGTCTGGGACGGAAATTTGAAGCCTCTCGGATTTTGTTTCTCACTTTCTTCTAATCTTTATATTGTATATTTACTAAGGTTTCCGGCCTCTTTGTTTGGATTCCAACTACCTTAGCACATAAACAAGATCGATTTTTTGGAGAGGGCAACGATTTATTTTGGAACAAATTATTCCCACAGACGAAAGCCTAATTCCAAAATCTTGAGAGACCAAGATAGAGGCATAACCTGCGCTACCATGGTACCGCTAAACCCGTTCGTTGCAGCTTCTGCAGTTGATTTCGCCTGACCGCGCGGCTTAAGAAAGTAATTGAGTTTCATGACGGCACAACCCATTCAATTAATTAATAATTGTGCCAAACCCACACATTACATGCTACAATACTTCCGAGTCAACTCCAACACTATTTACCTTTGAAGCAAATGCTTCCGGGCTTCACTAAACTTAACTAAGTTTTCAAGTTTTCACTTGACATCATAATTCATGTCAAATTTAGAGCAGATTACATTGTAATTCCTTCGGGAGGTCGTACGGAATGAATGAATGCATGAATTTGATGCAAATTTGTGTGGGAGAACTCCAGCACGGCATTCTCCTCGTCATTTTCACCCAAGAGTCAAAATTATTACGTAAATATTTACAAACACTTAAAATGTTCTAGTATAAACAGTACGAAATGAAGGAAGTAGCACGTTTTTAGTCGTTCGGTTGGCTCTTGCATATTTTGTTCATCTTTTTCTTTTTGCTTTTGATCTCCCCACAGAAACTCTGTTAAGCTTTTGAGATGAGTTTGTGCTCCGATTCTTTCGGAACAAACTTGAAGGGCGGGGTAGTAAGATTCACGCCAAATCACGTAAAGAAAATAAATCAAGAGTTTTGTGGGTTGGTAGCTCGAGTTAAAGGGAGTTTACTCTTCTTGTAGACCTTGACAAGATGAGAATGAATGCCAGGAGATGCAATTCAATTTTCTGCTAAAGCTTCAGCGTACAATCGTAGTTAATCTCAAGCTTTTTAATTTGTCAAAATATTTGTAAAGGGTCAGGTTGACGGTTTAGAAACAAAAGGATCAGATTTTACTTTGCTCGACTTTGCTGGAGGAGACGACGGTGAAAGGCGGATAAAGAAAGTTATGATTTAGAAAGGACTCGAAAAGTTTTTAATGATGACCCCTAGAATGAAGTTGAGTGGAATGGAAACGCAATCAGTCGAGCGTGGAATCTTTCACCCTCTTGACGTAGGTTCCTAAGAATTGTGACCTTATTTTTCAGACTTGTCACGTTTTGTGAAATTAACACAGGTCTGCTAAAACAACTATTAATTTATCCAACCTGGAGTCAAACTTTTCCCTTCAAATTGCGTTGCATGTTTCATTGAAGTGCGGTGCAGTGCAGTGAATGGTTCTGTTTGCTTTTGTTGTTAGAACTTACGTAGTAGGACTTAACTTGTGAAAGGATTGTGAGAATAGAAAGATCACAAGTTCACGTCACGACGAAGCCTAGATTCATCCTATGATAGTTTCCCACATTCAGAGTAACTTTATTGCTGACGAGCCCTGGAACATTGGATCCCATGTTTCCGATAAACTTAGCGGGATATCAAAATGAAAATGGAATTCGAACGTCATGGCTCGTGACGAAGGAAATATTATGAATGTTCATTTTGAAAAGCCAGAAAGTAGTAAAAGAGCTTTTATGCATACTTTACTGCCAACTATCCCAATGTCTCCCTTCTCATAATTTATATATTTATTGAATTTCACCTCAACTTTAATCATTTGGCCAAGCAAGTCGTCATTCATTTTCATTCGTTTGTCTGTTTTGTAATGTGAGTGAGTGACGTGGGTTGGGCAATAAATTTGCAGATTCATTAATTCAAAATTCTTAGCCGAATTGGTCGGCCGCTGCCTTAACTGAAGTCTTAATTTTGCTAATTACCTTGTCGTTGAATGAAGCCGAAAGTTGTCGGGGCCTATTTAAGAAATGTTGTATGCCTTGGGGAGTTGCAAGTTGTGCGGCCATCACCAGGATTAGAAGAAAGGCAAGAGAAAGCTCGAAATTTCTCTATGCATAGCTGCGGGGCACGGGCAGGGAATGCGATTGGAGTCACTGGAGATTGGAGATTCTATGCAAGTACAATTGCCTCCATCACTTGAAATCCGTCGGGTGAAATAATGGAAATTCCAATTAGAGATCATACCATACCATGCGCGCCTGATTTAAAGCAAATGTCAATATTGAATTAATCCGGTTGCATGCTTGCATGGATGCATGTACTTTCTTTTTAGAATTGGTGGTAGACTGAATGCCTAATTACTTCAGTTCTGCAGAGATTCCCAATTATGATTCTTAGAATTCATTCTCATTCAAGTAATTTAAAAAAAAATTCTGTACTAATCTTGAGTGAAAGCAAGTGTTGGCGAAAGTGAAAGCTGAACTCGTCATTCTCCTTATTTTTTTCCTGCGTTTCTTACTTGCTCACTCAAAGCATTGGATTTTGATGAAGAAGTTGAAGGAAATTTTTTTCTTGTGCTTACACTAGACGCTTCGAGCGAAACTTGTAGCAATCGAAGAATTTTGTAGAAGCAAAATGACTGTGAGAGCTTGGAAACATTTGAATGCGGGGAATACAATCAGACAAAGAAATTGTAAAATAAATAGAAAAGCAGAAGAAAACCCTGCAAAGGGTGACATAATGTGGAGAGGTGGGTTTTCATGTGGTGAAGGAAGGCTGAGAGCCAAAATTGACAGAATTATCGATAAATTGATAAACAGAGTTTTTCCCTTTTTTCTTCAAGTTGAAGTTCATGCAAATATGTAATAAAAAAATGATTTTTTTCCTATTTATTTATTTCAGATATCGGATTTACCTCCATCTCTCTTCCACTGCCATGGGCTAAAGGAGTTAGATTTGTGCGACAATGACTTGACTACGGTTCCAGCTGCGATTGGTTCACTCACAAAACTATGGAGATTAGACATAAGTCGTAATGGTATGGTCATAATAGATAGCTCTTCCTCCTTTTTTATAGCATTTTAGTAGAGTGGAATTCTGTACTGTTCTCTGGACTTTACTACTTGCTCTACTTCCATTAATTTTCTCTCTCTCTCCCGTTGTCATTTTCATTGAATTATATGCTAGGACATTTCATCTGGAATTTCATGATAGGTTTGAAAACAAAAGGACATAGAACTTAAGCCGTAAAGGAAATGAGTGTAAATTCTCCTTTTGTGACTCGTGTGACGAGTTGGTTCTTCATTCTCTTTCTAATTCCTGTTTTGTTGATGATCCATTATTCAATACTTTCATACGGATGGATGGATTGAGCTGAGTCCATCGAAGTAATGGTATCTTCAACGTTCGTAGCTAATCTTGTTGGCGCTCTCTGTCATCTTTTATTACCTCAGGGCTCTCAAAACTAAAACCATGGCGGGTTAAAAGAAGAGTGCATTGAGGCGAAATGGGAACGGGTTATGGGGGGTAAAGGATGTCATGAGCACACGTTTCGTTCTTTTGAGTCTATTTAGATAATTTTAACCGTATCTCTCTCCGCCAAGCTCGAATGCTTAAGCATTCCACCACTGAATTTGTTTGGGAAAGTCGGAGCGGAAAGAGAACGCGGTTTCATTGCTGCAAGTGCGGGTGCTGTGGTGGTAAATTTTATTTCCCGATTTCACGAAGTAGGTCTGTAAGACTGAAATTTTGGAGCGGTTGATTAACTTACACTACATTACGACTGAATGCCTAAAATATCAAACCGAAGTCAAGACAATTCTTCAATTAGTATATTTTTGGTCGGATTTGTGCAAAATATTCCGCCTCCTCTCCGTCCCCCCTCACCGCTTACTCCCAACAAACTCAACCTGTTACCCGCCTGCAAAATGAGACGTAAGGATAAGATATTAAAGTGAGCAAAGGAGCCGTGGATTTCTTTGAACTCTCATGAATCATGAATCGGTTTTTATATGAGCCAGCCATTCAGCCGTGAAGACAAAAACATTTTAATGAGCGTGTACGCACGCAGGCGGGTGTGCTACTAAATAGCTGAGGTTGGCTAAGTTTATGATGAAACCCGGGAAAATAGGCCAAGTTTTAATGTTGAGGGAATCTCTGAGAAGTTTTTGAAGAGGAACTTTTGTTTTAAAAGTTAATGGCTCTTCAAGTCGGGTAATAGTTGAGGGAAACAGCAGCACCCAATAAAAAACAATCTTAAGTGAGGAGCGGAAGATTATAAAGAGAGGAGAGATGAAGAAGACAGAAGGACATTAGATTTTATGTTGGATTAAATGAAGGCGTGGCTGGGATTGTCTTCTTAAAATTGATGTTCACAATTTTACAATCGTCTAGGAGATTATTGCAAAGCTTTGTAGTTGTCAGAAGAGTCAGAGTCATGCCAAGCGCCGTGTTTTGTTAACTTGAAGACAAGCTGGTATGATGGTGTGGCATGGCGTGCGGAATTGAATTGGAATTGAAGTCAAGTTGGTTTGGATTATAAAGCCAAGCTTTAAGCTCCTATAGGACGAGGCATAACTTTAATGTCTTGATTAAATTCTGGGACGAATAATCACACAGCAGTCAACTAAATTAAGAACTATGCCTTTCCCACAAGTTCATTTACTTCGCCACATGGGGAATACAAAAAGATGAGGCAAAGGGCCGCAGAATCTATAATTTGTAGGACTATATAGGATCGGTTCAAATTCTTTTGATTGTTTAAGGTCTTATTTTTCCCAAGCCCGTGCAAATTCTGGAATTCAAGAATGGTGCTGATTTGTCAAATCTGGACTACTTGCTACTTTGGTGTAATTTTAGAAATTCCAGTCGAGACCAAGATTTTGATGAGATTTGATATTATTCTCTAGGAAAAGCGAGTAGAATTGATTGGGAAGGTGTGACCCGTTGGCTGGCGGAGTCAATATTGGAATGGTAGTTGTACTGTTGTTGCATATGGTTTTTGCAATGCAAAGTGTATAGAAAGCGCGAGAGGTTAGACTGGCATTCAGGAAACAGTCTTCTTTATTTTGCTCACAATAGTTTATCGTTTCCATTGTGTATATATTACCACAACTTTATATATAGATTGACCGTCTCATGTGTCTATTTTTATTCCCCACTTACTTAGCTTCCTGTACGTTAGAGCCGTACCATAGTATAGTAGTGGTAGGAGAATGTAAAATGTGAATTGCGAATGCGAATCTGGTCTCAGAACCTTTGCTATGTTTGGAACTTTTTTGCAAGCATATGGCCTAACCTAGTACACAGTGTTCGTGTATTATTCAGAAATTGAAGGATGCCTGTCAAACAATTCTGTGTCTGAGTGCGTGATTCCATGTTAGTCTTATTAGTCCAAGTAAAGAGAACTCTGTCTACCTTTTTTGAGTGAGTGACTTGATAGCTCACAAAGATGCAATTTTTGGCTCTCCAAGGTAAAGGTAGGATATGACATGACAGAGCCATACCCCTTTTTTGGGCACTTACTTGCCGTTGCCGTACTTGCGTAAAAATATATTTATATGGTATAAAAATGATGACCGGCGAACAGATAGGGGAAGTACTTTGAGGACGTGTAGTTTTGTTCTATAGAATAGCAAATGGCAATCATGGCCAAATATCACGGCATGCCGGGACGGCTCATTGCTTTGCACGAAACTTTCCAGCACCAACCACTACCATAATCCAACAAAGAAGATTGCGTTCCTCCATTTAGATGTACCTCAGAAGAATTTCCATTCGCCGACATTGCATGAATGAACATGATGAGATTTTGTTTCAGAAAAAGTTTCGATTTCCCCCCACTACTTTGGCACGAGTGTCGTCCCTGGAATTGAGAAAATTGAATGGACGTGTTTTCTATTCATGAAACTGAATTTTGTTCTTGTTTTTTAAATTGGCAGAAGAGAAGTGCATATTTTGTGGATTGTATTTGGAAAGTCAGTCGAGAATATGGAGTCTGAGCAATATTCCATTCAAAATAATATTAGAAACTTAGGAACAAGCCTGAGGGAAACACTATAGAATTGCTGCGCTTTGAGAAAATGGTACTATGAAGATAAAGAGAAAGATGCCAAGGGGTGGAAAGTATGGGCAAAATCGTTTCTTTTTCAGATTTGAAATGATGGCAAGAGTTACGCCAAAAATGGCACTTTTCAGGAACTGTCACCCTGAAACTTTTGGAGTAGTGTTCAATTGAAGGTTAAAGTTGAAAAGAGATACTTTTGTTTGTGTCCCGAGGTCAGTGGGGGAAAAAGGCGTTTCCATTTCATTATCGTGATACTTGGTCATGATAAGTCATAGAATCTGAAATGTGTGGGATTTTAGTTCCCCCCGAAAATCTATTAGCTCAGAATGACAAGCACTATAGAAAATTTTAATGGAAGTAGGCAGAGTGAAAAGTAATTAAATAACCTTTCCTGCATGACATTTGTGAATCAAATGAGTAAGATTGCGAGAAGTTGAAGTGACGGTAAGATTTCTAACAAATAATTTCGTTTTGTGTTTCTTTGCAGCAATCTCTGAAATCTCTGACTCTATCAAGAATTGCAAGAGTTTGACACAGCTAGATTTGAGTTTGAATCATTTGGTAAAACTCCCGGAAGGAGTTTCTCAATTGGTAAACTTGGAGGAATTGTTTTTGAATGATACTTATTTGGAGTTCCTCCACGCTAACTTTGGCAGACTCACCAAACTTAAAGTACTTGAGTTGAGAGAGAATTCTATTCAGACCCTGCCTAAATCGATGAGTCGACTCACACATCTCCAGCGACTTGACGTGGGTCAGAATGACTTATTTGAGTTTGTAAGTTACTTTTTTATTACTATTTCGCTAACGTTCTTGATTTGTTTTGAAAGTACAGGCTAGGCTTGGGTGCTTGTGAAGTCCCAGTCCAAGTCCAAGTCGTCGTGTACAGTATTTCTCCTCTTGCGTCATACAGTGTCTGTCTAAGATACCGAATGCTCTTCCCGAATAATTGAATAACGTGTTTGGATGCGAATGCGAATTGCGTGTACATGAGAGAAGTGACACACGCTTTTATCCAGTAGTTCGTTTCGAAAAGTTTGAAACATTTTAACACCCTCACTCACGTCCCAGATGAGTTCTAGTCCGCAAATTCCAGACATGTTTGAAACCTTTGGGTTTGGTTCTGTTTGTGCTTGAATTTGAACATTTCCATAAAATGAGTTTCCATTTTCAACACAAAGTATGATCTAAAGGGCATTGGCCATATGGTCACTAAGCTCAGTCAGTCAGTAAAGAAATTTTGCTCGCTTGGCCTGGGCTATGCCCGACTAGATGGGTGCTACATGAATTTAGAATTGATTTGACATGACATGGAGCATGGAGCTTTTGAGTGCAACTGAACATTATTCAGTTGGTGGGATTTTGTATTTTGTTCATGTGTTTTTATTGATTGTTTATTTCTCTCTGTTTTTCAGCCCGAAGTTGTTGGGACCATGACTGCTTTGACAGAGCTGTGGTGTGATAACAATAACATTCGTTCACTATCAAAGGTAAGTTGTTGGTGTGCTCATGTAACTCATGTTGTTTTTATTTTGCGATCCAAACTTTACTTTGACGTCTTCTTGCCAGAAATGATGAAATTGTTTAGTCTCTTGGTGTTGGAGCAAGTATTGCTTGAATATGAAGCATTGCACTGCCCTGCTCTGTAAGCAAAAGAGCAAACGCCTTGGACAGGAATAGATTTGAGTTTACACTAATCCTGCATTGCATTTCTACCCCGCAATAAGATTTGCAAAATGTCGAATCTTGAAGTTGAAGTTTGCTGATCTGACGTATAAATCTTGTCTGTGCTAACGTTTCTCTTTGAAAGGCATAACAGTGTGTGCTGAGCTATAGATCTGTAATACAGGCAGAAAATTAATTCGGAGTTTTCAAAAATAAATAAATCTTTGTAGCATTGCACCAAAATTCTATATGAACTCAAATACGAGTTCGAGTCCAACCCTAAAGTGCTGAGCTAGTTGTCTTGATTTACTGCAAAAGTTTTTGTCTAAATGCATAATGCATTGCGCAAACTAGGAACAATTTTACTTCCCCGGGTTGGAAAATTGCGTGAGAACTTTCAATTACCGGCAGGCGAGCCGATAACCCATAAAAGAGCATGGATTCCCCAAAATTCCATACTACATCACCAACATGTGTAAATTTCATGAGTCTCTTTAAGTGACCAGCGCGAGCGGAAATATCCACATGCAGTTTTTACGTTTTCCCACTTTGTAGACTAGACAAGCGGAATTCAGAGAGACGCATGTGAAACACTTTGAAGTGTTGAATATTTAATCAATTGGACAGTCCGGCTCAGGTCAGTCGTGAATTCGCCAAAATGCAATTATCGAATAGAATAGAATTTTGCACTGAACATGAGTCCAGCTAAACTTGAGTGACGAGCCCCCCGCAGAGCAAGTCTCATTCAATCCAGGGCTAATTTGACAACTCATTCTTCTTCCACAGTTTCAATTTGCACCCAACCTGAACAGAATTTAATTCAGTTGGTTGAATTACTACAACGAAACTGCTGTAAAAAATGGGCTTTAGAATTTAGCCTCATGTTGTACACGTTGGTGTTTGTTTTGTTTGCCTACAAACACATAAACAAAACACCTAGGGCTCTGAGTCACAGTGTGTTAAATTGTCTTGAGTTGTTTGCTCTGAGATGCCAGGGAGTTGTATTTGTTCATCTGATCGTCTTGAGTGTGAAAAGACGAAAATCCTTCCATTTTTTTGATAGAAAGATTTGACGCGAGCGGAACTTTGTTGAGTCTGGCTCTGGTTTCTTTTCATGGTTAGGGTATTTCTGGGCAGGTTTCCTCGTCTTTTTCTTGTTCAATTCAACGTCGATAGCCAGAGAATGACGTGAACAAATAATGCCAGTCAATGCTCAGAGAAAAGACAAACAAAAAAGTCTAGTTTTAGCAGTTTGTTTGAAGTCTCGGCCTGCCTTTCTCCCAACTCTCGCTCCGCCAAGCCTTTGTTTCAGAGCTCGTGTACTTAATTAATTCTGAATGTTGTGATTCTTTTTATAGGTGATCGGCAGCTTGAGTAAATTGAATTGTCTGGATGCATCCAGCAACGAAATTCGTGAAATCGCAGATGAAATTAGTAAATGTACTCAATTGGTTGATGTGACTCTAGCTATGAATAATCTGGAGGTGAGAAATATATATTTTATTAGTCGAAGTTGAGTGGATAAATAGAACCCTGTACTATTAAAAGATTTTATGCCGAAAATACAAATACAGGTAGTGCGTGAGGTGCAAAGTAACAACTTTTTTTTACATGTTTTTTCTTTTCTACAACGCAAAACGGGTTTTTACTTTTGTATTTGCACCACCCTGTACATGAGAAGTTCGATGCTAGTATTAAGCTGCAAATGTCGACATACGATTGTTAAGCTGAGCAATAGTCGCTTCTCTGGGAAAAGAAAGTGAAAGCAAGAAATATGTATTTGCCACTTTCGCCTTGGTCCTTTCCCGTCCTCTTCTTCTCTTCAATTGATTCGTCTTAATGATAAAGTTTTTCATTTGGCCCAGAGAAGAGATGGAGTGGGAATGGATGAAGTATCCTAGTAAATCTTGTTGATTGGCTTAACCATCTCTTGTATTTTTTCTTATTAACTTTTTTTTATTTACACAGAGTCTTCCGGACACTTTTCCTAAACTTGAAAGTTTGTCAGTCCTTCGCCTGGATAGTAATTCGATTCAGTATTTACCAGAAGATTTTGGAAACTTGAAGAGTTTACAGGAGTTGAGTCTAATAAGAAATCTTTTGAAGGCCCTTCCACCCTCCTTTGGTTTGCTCCGAAAGGTAAAGCAAATTTGAAAGTTTTCTACTATTACTATTGATAATATTTTCAGGACTAATGTGTGGGTTTGATTTATTTGCAGCTACACACACTTTATTTGGACGATAATTTGCTTCCTGATTTACCGAAAGAAATAGGTAGTTGCACTGCCCTTACAGTGCTAAGCGTCTCGAAAAATAGACTTACTGGAATTCCATCAGAGTTTGGGCATTTGTGCAGCCTGAAAGTTTTAACTCTGGCTGGAAACCAGATTGTCAATCTTCCGGTCTCGATTCTTAATATACCACATTTAATGGCACTTTGGCTCTCTGAGTCTCAAACAAAGCCGTTACTTCAGCTTAACCAGGAGATTGACCCAAGGACTGGTCAGCGTGTATTAACTTGCTTCCTTCTTCCTCAAATGCCATACACAAATCCAGGTATGATTTTGTTACTATCCACAGTAACAGCGGAATTTGTTTCAATAAATACTCTTACAAAGTGGAAATTTTAGCAAAGATGTAGGTTTACTTTGAGGACAGAACTCGAATTTTTCAAACTGAATTTGAAAAGGCAATAGTTTGATGCTGCTTCATTCTAGGTATGAATTGTTTCGTATTACCTTGGACATGTGTGGTAATACTTTCCCTTATGTTAGATTTCGAAAAAGTACTTAGTTTTTTTTTTGCTCTGTGAGACTGCACCAGGTGGTCTCTTCCTTAGTTCTAGGAACATACAATTAGAATGAAAGAAGTTCTTTTGAAGAAAAGGCTTAAGAGCTCAATTTCGTGAATTCTGAGGGAAAGGTTCAATTGGTACTCTGTTGTGCCATTGGTCGGCGAAAGTCGGCCAATCTGCGACCTTTGTCGGTATTTGGCTGTGAACTGTGAAACAGACGATCTTCTTGCTAAGCTATGATCGCTATAAAGTATTTACGCCAAGATTCTAAATATTGAAATATAACTTTTCTATATAGAACTTACAAATGGAAATGCATTGGGGAATGATTCAATGGAAGGACCAGCCAATCCACCCCGTCGGTCAAGACCGTCCATAAAATTCGTCACTGATGCTGAACCTGCTGTGATAGAGAATAATGTGAAACGCGGACTCTTGAGAGCTCCAACTCCGTATCCCAAAGAACTCAGAGCCCTAGCCAAACATGCTTCTAATTTGAGACAAAGTAGAGAGAATGGTGATGTTTTGAATACGGTAAGACTAAAAATCATTGGACAAATGTTAAGCCTTTATATTTGCTATTCGCAATGTTTTAATTATATTCAAAATTTGCAGGATGAGCCCGAGTATGAAGGCGATGATTACAACGAAGACGACGATATGGAGACGGTAAGAATTAGACTATTTTGTTTCAAAGATATTTCTTAGGGATTATTTCATACATTGCCTAACGATAAAATGCAAGCATAATTTCTAACTCACCTTTGACATTTTGACAAGATACTAATTATGGTTTAAAGCGCAAAATATGTTTCATAAAATAAAATATTCGTTAATATTCTCAGGAAGTCCCAGCGGAAATAGTGGCTCCAGTGTGATACAAATTTAGGTATTGTGTTCAACATATAATTCGTGGATTTTTCCATATGCTTATCTTATGTTGAGTGCCCTTGTTAATTTTTTGTTATATCGTTTCGATTTAATTTTGAAATTTCCATTATTTAACATTTTATTTCTCCCGACAAACCTTCCAAGTCAACACCCTAGAGCTCTGGAAATTAGCTAAGCGTTGCCGATTGAAATGATACAAGTTGACGGTTAACATTAAGCAATAGTTTTCAATTTTCTACTCAAATGAATGTGCGTTCAGCAGTTACACACTTTAGAAATTCGAGTTCCGAAGTTCTATAAAGTTTAAACAAATCAAGGCTTCAGTTTGTCATGTCTGTTTTACTTAAATTAGAATGATGCGAAAATAATAACGACCTGCCCGGAGTTCTCAATGAATGTGAAAGTTTGGCTTTTGCAGATGTTTCTACGACTTAGATATTGAGTAGAAACAGAAATTAGATCCAATATTTCAATAAATTCGCATTTTAGCAAAGCGCTCCGAGTACGAGTACCTCGCCTAAATTGCATCCAATTTTATTGAGTTCGATTTGTTGAATTTATGTATACTTAATTTTTTCCTTACACAAGCTGAGTTTTATACTGATTGAACTATTTTTGTAATTCTAGGATAGGGCTGCTGGGCTCGGGAGAGAAGCTCAGCGCACAAGTCTGATTGGGGGGAATGAATCAAATGCTAATAGATTCTCCGCGTCCGGGAGTGCTTATGTTCCCTCAAAATTTGGCCCATCAAGGGAGTCATTTGAACCTCAACGGCCAAATTCTAATCTTTCTAGTGGCTTGCCAGACTTGGATCGCCAGTCCTTTGACTACGAAGTTCCGGGCACGAGAACTTCTTACTCCAGTAGCTCTAACCTGAAACAAGTCCCACAAGTGCCTGCTCCTCTTCCCGTAGAAGCAATACTGTCAAAAATCGAGGAGAGTAATAAGAGAAGTGCGGAAATGGGTTCGAGTCTTGGTGCTCCGTACAGTTTGACTGAAGTCATGTTGCCCGATTCTGGGGTGGACACCTCAAGCTATGGGAGTTCCGCGTCAGAGCTAGCCCGCAAGAGTCCACCGCCATACCACGTGGCAGCTAGACGTGCAGCTTTTTTTCGTTCTTCGGGTGCTTCCATACCTCCTCCAAGTTCACCGCGTCTTGCATCCTTACCGCCTACGCCAGCTCAGCCAAGTGCCTTATACATTCCAACGGCAGTGAGCAGTCTCAAACATTCCAAAAACGATGGCGATAGTCAGGATGAGAGCACGCCGACAACCCCGCTATTAAATCGCACTTATGTTATCGAGTCCAATGATGCAAAGGAAACGAGCACAACTATGTTGGAAACTGAAGAAATGTTGGAAGGTTTGGGTCTTACATCAAAAGTTGTTGAGACAAAGTCTGAGTCTGAGACCAGTTCCAGTCGAGTCATTGACCGCGGGTTGGAGAAAGAAAAATGGTTGCGAGAGAAAAGCGTGATCGAGTCTATCGTGAAGTCCGCCGCAGAGGTTGGAAATTCTGTGGAAACAACCACAACAACATCAAATGTCATTTCTGAAACTTTAACAACTGTGACGGACTTGGTTGAAACGGAAAATTTAGGCGTAGGTGAGAAGGAACGGCCGCCACCTGAGGCCCCTCCACTCCAACCATATACTCGCAGCAGCTATGCAAGCTATCCATCCAGCATTTTATCCTCGATGCCAATACCAAAGACAACTACAGTTTCATCTGCTGCTTCCACGGATATAAATTCCAAAATCCCAGTTTTTGCCACAAAGCCACGATTGAGCCCGGTTGAGCGTTTACCACCTACGGCACCGCCCACTCCACAGAATTTAGGGAACTCGAACAGTCAATGTCCGCCGTATATTGTAAAGGATGTGAAGCCTACAGGCCCACCCATCGCTCCGAAGCCTGCGTCCCTAAGTCGTCCAACTGAAACAGGGCCAAAGGTCAATAATGCCATGGTCAATACGACAGCTACTACAAATATGTCCCGAATCCCAAAGATACCGTCACATTTTGCAGGGTCCAATTTGAATAATTTAAACAATAAGGCAGCTACCACGGATGAATTAAAAAATACAAATTTGAATTTATCAAACAAGCCTGCAGCCGAGCCGGCTGGGATGAACAACAATAACAGTGGAATTGCGAAACCACTTGCGAGTCGCCTAATTACTCCTTCCAAAATTCCATCAATGAGTGATCCAAGAATTCTCCCTCCACTTCCTTCTCCAGCAGCAGCAAAGGAACCTTTAAGGTTTCAATACGGGCTGAAGCCGAATGCGCCAGTTCAAGCCACGATCGTTACTCAGTCAATAAATACAAATGTTTCAACTTCGGTTGCAACGACAAAAATTCCAAAGTTTGGAGAGGCGGAACCAGTAAACTCCAAACTTGTTAAGCGAACCTTAAGTGGAGGAAGTAAAATTCCAATGAAGAAATTCCCTACACCGGCTGTCCCAGTGGGAGACCATGAAGATACTCTAAGTAACTACTCTCAAGAAGGTGCAGAATCAGAACTTACTGGTTTGGCCAGCCAAAATCATCAGGGGTCTGGAGATGGTTCTGATAGTCAACTTAACTCAAATATGGCTGGGCGGAAGCCGTGGATTTTTGGAACGCATAAGAACGCCCGAGTTGTGAGTCTATCATATTTTTATAGTATCAGTTTAGTCATTCTTTGCACGCATTTTGCTAATGAATTTCTCATTCCTTAGGTTAATTTAGAGCACACGAAAGTAAACGGGGTAGGATTTACTGTTTGTAATGGATTTCCACAAAACTCCGGAAATGATGGGCAGGTGAGGAATTTTCTTTTGCTTTTGTCACTCACAGCATGCTAAAATGCTGAATTCCTATAAGTGAAATAAATCATTCGGGTCTCACTCTGGAAACTGAGATTTATGTCTCTTAAATTCTTGTGAGCGACCTGGATTCAAATTCAAAAGTGATAAAATATGGTAGTAATGTTTGTCATATGGTACAATGGATAGTAGTCTAAAATCCTTTGCTGTTTTTATTCAACAGGGAATGTACATTGAAACTGTGGACAGAGCAGATTCAACAGTAAAAGTTGGTGACAAAATTCTTCAGGTGGACGGAATCGACGTGACGCTAATGACACTGGACATCGTTCTCAAAATTATTGGCAATTGTCAAGAAACCTTCACTCTTCTCGTTTCTCGCCAAAACTAAAGTTGCAATTTAAAATTATACAATCACACAGTATTTTTTACAATAGTATTTATATATCAGTGTTAATCGTTAATTACCAAAAAAAAAACACACAATCCCCAACGGCACTCCGTCATGCAACTGGCATGAGGAATTCACACAATGTTTTGCTTGTTTGCAAATTAAACTAAATCGTGCAAAATATGAAGCGAAATTTTCACAAATCATTTAATTAGCTTCACTTTTCGGTGGGCTAAGAGGGCTAGACTTAAATCTGCTTGCTCCGTGCTTTAAAACGTTAATTGAATCCTGAGCCATATTATTGACAAATAATTTGATTTGACATTCGGGGAATCTTGACTATCTTGAGTACATTTTTATTTATTAAGCTGACATTTTCTTTGGTAACTTTTTTTGTATTTTTTTACGACTATTTATTTTACTTCCTGAGTTCTTAAACTGTACAAAAGTCAAACCGAACTTGTTAGTACGTCCTCAATTTACGATGAAATCTTCGCACAATGCTTATGTTTTTTAAAGTTCTATTTCCGTGCTACTCCCTCACTTGTAAATTACCATTGACAGTACTTTTACATGATTACATGCTAAGTTTAGTACCCTGCGCATTTAAAATGTTACCCATCCTCCCTTATTTAGTTTTAAATTAAATTAGCTACAAAAAATCCTATAGGAAGCAGCGTGTGGTAAAATTGAAGACATTTCCATTGCCATTTACATGAAACTGGAGAATTGGCGACATAATATTGATTGTGAAAGTGAAAACTATAGAAAATAATTTGAATGCATAAATAGAGAGTACGAACGGATTCATGCTTGAAGCATGAGAAGTTGTGATCAAAACAAAATCGTCTAGAGTCTAAACCTATGTACTTTTCTAATTTCCCCCTTTTCTTCATTGCATTGGGCCTGGCCAGGGCTACTTGGATCTCTGGCCTAATAATTCTCTGTTTTCAAATTATAGTAATTTCTGTAAAAATCACTGCAAATCGTTATGTAGTGTAGTGTACTGTACTGAACTACTTGTGTCAAGAAATAATGTGATACAAGGAAATGATTGGATTGAATCGATGCCCCTGAAAAAGTTGGGTTGGGGTGGGGTCTCTGGGTCTGCCATTGTTAGTTATGGCCAGCAGATGATAGTCTGAGAGTGGGATCGGATGGGATGGAAGTGAGCACGATTCTTATAAATTGTCTTGTAATTCTTGAATATTTTGATAAGCCACGTGTTTGTTGTTATTGTTGTACAACGTGGTTCTTCAGCTTCTAACGAGTCAATTATGAGTAATTAATTATTTAAGATTATCATCTTGGCTACTTTTAAGATAAGAATGAGTTTGTTCCTGATGAGCACTTGAATGGATTTATATTGTAATTTGTAGTAGCATTTACCAACTGAGGAACAGGAGGAGGAGGACGACTAAGGAATGCATGCATGGTCATTTATTTTAATTTATGCAATTTAGCTGTTCATAATTTAGTCTTGAATTTAGTGATCAGTATCAGTAAGAAAAGCAAAGTTGTGAATGTGAGTCTGGGTCTGGTGAGTGAGCAGATTCAAACAAATATTTATTTAGAAAAAAGAACGAGTAGCTAGAATTTTGTAAGAGAGAGAGGAAGAAAACATGACTAGAAAAATGTCCTGCTGCTTGTCTTTTGCTGAAGAATTTGTTAGTTGTTTGAGTGGTGATTGGTGATGGCGTTGAAAATGTGTGAGAAAACCCGCTATGAAACTATATGGAACTGAAATCAAATTTTATTTTACAATAAATCAAAGAATGTGAAAAACTATATCATGGACTTTTGATTTTTTTTTCTCTAAAATTATTTGTGTGCGAATCGCGAATCTCATAAAACATGAGGTTCAATAACTGTTGTTATATTTTAACCGGTTCAGATAGCTCAGATTAAAATTGACTTAAGTCCATTTTACTGTCACAGGTCAAAGCTAATTAACGCTGGTCACTAAATTCTCGTCCGCCATTCAGGCCAATCTGGGGTATAAAAAACCATAATTTGTCAACACATGTCATCTTGTCACCCAGCTCATCAGTGACCCTACAAATGCTTTCTTAACTAATAAACTCAAACAAAGGGCTCAAATAACAATATGAACGGAACCCTTTTTAAAAGATGGAAAACTCCAAGGGGAATTGACTTTATTGCAAGTGATTCATTTTTGGAAATTTTCTGGAGGTCTCGAAACTTCCGTATGCAAAAAAAATGACAAGTTTTTTCGGACTGGATGACGCATACGGCAATTCAACATTACGCTAGCCATGGCATATGTCTTCCCATGTTAAATCTTTTAAACGGCATTTTTTGCTGGGCACGGGCAGGCACGGAGATTTAACATTTCAATTCTAATCTTTTGATTGTTGCTAAGGCATCCATAAGTTTGGAAAAAAATCGAGAAAATCGGGATTATCGACAGCTACCCTAGTTACGAGACCTCCTGATCATCAATCACCTCGATAAATGTGAACTCTCCTTGGAAAACTCGGTATGTCATTGGCGATCGAAACGAAGTAAGACAATTCTGGATTTCCACTTTGCGTCGGATCCGGGCATTGCATAGTTGTCCGCACTCCGGAGTGCGGAAGGCTCGGAAGGCGCACTCCGCACTCCGGGAGTGCGGAGTGCGAAGGC
>JAQGCM010000652.1:0-22353 GCA_034699705.1 Hymenaphorura dentifera
TTTTTTGAATTTTTTCAAATTTAGTTAATTTTTTAGATAATTTTGCTACTAGTCTAGTCTCAGAAATTGAATCTATCTCCCAAGGATCAAATATTTCGTGAACACTGATAGGTGGTAAGATACAATTAAAACAAATTGAATCTTGATGTATCTTGAACAAGCAGATTTGACAACAAGTTGAACTAAAGCTTGATTGGCATCTGATGGCCCATCAAACAAAAACGGTCCAGTCCGACGCTGACCCCCACACTACAAGCCAACACTGTATTTGTCCTGAACTTCAAGAAATCATACCAATCCGAGCTGAATTAATGGATTATAGGAATTATTGGTTGTGGACAATTCATTCGATTCTTCATAACCCAGACGAACAACTAGATTTTGGGGTATCCGTCGCTGATACGAGGAAACTATTTTGCTTCTACTCTCAATCTCAATAAATTCCACGAAAAGTTTTGAACGAATATCATTTCAGAGAATTCAGTCAAGGTGTGGTTGATTTTACTATTTTACGCACGTTTCGTGGGGCACTTCCGGTGCTAAATGAAGAGCTTTGCTGCAAGCAATTGATTGAAGCTTTAGGTTAAGTTCATTCGATTGGTTACGTCGGTCAACAATAGAATTGTTACCTTCTGTGAAATCCAGCTCATTATTTTCATTCTACCTCTTTAATAATACCATTTCACAAGAACACTACAATGAATGAAAGGGGAAAAGTGCAATTTTGTTTCTAAATGACAATGCAAAATCCACGAACCAATTTGAGTTACTAGGAAAACTTTACTCGCCTAATGCAATGATATCGAGTACTGTCCTTTTTCAGTTGTCAATCACAATTTGGGTATTTTATTTGACCTTTAAATAATTCAATGACAACCTCTTAAATTTTCTGCAAGCTCATCAGTTGTACGCTGATCTCTGGAATGGTCAGTGTGATTTAGCCATATAAAAGAATTTTGAAACTCTATTTAATTAGAGAAGTTCATAGTTCGAAACTTTGAAATTTCACCTGTTACAATCTAATAGTAATCCAATATCCAATATGGAGGCATACGCCAAATTAGTTGTGGTTTTTGTTGCACTTGTAATTTCATTGAGCGCTGTGTCGGCTCATACGATGGGAATGGGGCCATGCCCGAAGATTACACCAATGAATCCTTTCGACTGGAACAAGGTATAACCTCGTAATGCTTGATTGTGCATTGTTGCAGTAATTATTAGAAATAGTTGCAAATTATAATCACATTTCCATTCATTAACAACAGTTTAAGGGAGGCTGGTATGTGATTCAAAAATTCTCAACGTCCAGCACTTGTTTGAAATACAATTTCATAGAAGGAAATGATGGAAGAATGCGCGTTGTACAGTCCAGCCAACATTACGTTCTAGAATCTGTCGGCGTTGATGATTTCACTTATACTGGTGTTCTAAGTTTTCCTGATTTCAAAAATGATGCGGCTCGGATGAGAGTGAAATTTCCACTCAGTAAGGCGAAATACGAATGCAGATAATAGTCAAAACGAAATCTTAACTAGAACCTTACTACTTTTAGACGTAGCCGGTGAAGCGGATTACATAGTCTTCAAGACTGACTATGACAATTACGGAGTAATTTTCAGTTGTCAAAAGATTCTAGTGGGCCACACCAAATCGGTGTCAATTCTGTCGAGAACCCCAACACTTAATAAAGACACTTTGGATATGGTATGCTTTAGTAAAGCTTCAGCCGGATTTTGAGCACTTTAAGTTGAATTGTGTTGTCATGTTTTGCAAAGATTCGGCAGCAATTACAAGAACAAGGTCTTGATACGGCTGATTTGAGCGTGATTGACCACTCAAATTGTGCAGAAACCGGATCCGGAAGCTTTAAAGTGAAAATTGATGATAAAACGTTTTCAAGTGGAACAGTTGTTGATGCCGCAAAAAAAGTAAGTGTACTGTCCTTCAAAATCCAGCCGCATAAATTAAGTTCTTTGAAGTGCAATACTAATAAATTGGGAATTATTCTAAATTATTGAGGTCGGTGAAGCTATTGGGGGCGGTATTGACCGGGCAGCTGAATTCGTGGTTCCAGGGGGCACTAAAGCAACTGATATGACCGAAGCTCCAGTATAAGCAGAGAAATCACTCATTTCCAAGAAACTCCTCTAATTCATTATTTTTACGATTTCTCGTGCTCTTCTTTGTTGGGTCGAGTCTCATTTTAATTAGCAACTCACCATTTATACTTAATATTTCAACCGTGTTTAATTGTTGTCCAATGCAACCTCAAGGATTTCTCAGAGCCCACCGTTTCAGTTTCAAATCATTAATGGTATAAAAATCATTGTGCTCTGCAGTCAGGGACTTTTTTGTTAAATAAATGTGACTTTACGGCTTTGTGCTTACTCGTTCAAATATTTCGTTTGTATTCCAACAATGCTTATGCGTAAGAGCTTGTGCAGATTTGCCACTCAAATGTTTTCCTGAAGCGTAACAGAACTAGGTTTCTGCACTTTAGGTGAACATATGAATCAGGTGAAATTAAATAAATCCACACGTCAATATCGATTTGGTTTCTTTAATTCATATGTACAAAATATTACCAACTATTCACAGCCGCTAAAGAAGATTAGCAATAGCAAATTACACGCAGTAGTAGAACTTGCATACGACTAAGTAAGAAATCTTTAATCATCTCGTTTCTCTCTAATACAATTCAAACTGCCTCATTTGAAAACCTTTTGGTGATGGACTGGTAAAGGTATAGTAAAGGTAAATTGCTAGACGAAGTCGTGAACTTTTACAAAGCTCACTGAAAACTCAGCCGTCAGTTTACCTTTGGCAGTAGCAGTATTTTCATCAACATTTAAATTTTGTAATATTTACAAAAACTAATACTAATAGCTGTGTACATGTTTGCAACGTTATAAAGAAATGGCAATGACCATCTAAATGTCCCGAATCGAATGGCATTATTTACTGGGACAAACTCAATATTTCGTTACATTTTTTTTACATTAGTTCACAACACAATAACAGTACACTCACTCTTCGCTTTAAAAGTTTTTTTTCAAATGCTTAGGGCACGCCTTCCCAGCATAAATATTTACAGTATACAGTAATGAACACATTAATGTACAGTAACATACGGCAGTCATGGCTGTCTAGGATAACTTATGGCTAAATTATTAAGTTGGCGACGTTGTTTTAGACTTTATGAAATATTTAAGTATCTCCAATGCCAATTAACCATACTAGATTTTTGCTACATTTTGTACAATACTAACTTTGGCAATCTAAAGTAAACGTGTGTCAACCTGGCACATCTAACAGGACTGAATATCAATTAGTTGGCTTAACGTTTGTTCATCTAGAATAATTTCTATTGGCACTTGGTGTAGTTTTCTGTCTTTCCAGTAAAGCTGCTCATTCTGTATCTTAAAGTTCCAGAAAACTAAACCTTAAATTGTGAGATATCAAACTTACTAATATTTTAAGTGGCCAGTTCTGTCAATTGAACTCGTAGTTCGATTTCCAATCAGCAACCAATAAATTCTGCACCTCAGTCCTCAAAGGGAACCCCGAAATGTTTTTGTACATTGTTACAAAAACTGTTCTTTACATTACAACATTGCAACTGATTATCTCTCAGCAATTCAATTCAGTATCTCGTACCGCTAACAACAACTAAAGAGATCATCTTAAGCTATAAATATTTGCACTTTGTATTTTTAAATAATATTTTAATAGTAGTCGTGATCGTGAATAAGGATTTGATCCGATCAGATCCATGGTCCCATTTCTTTCTCGAACAGGGCCACAGCATCTGGTCTCTCCATGAGTCGAAGAGCATTCAAGAGATCGGTCACGGCTTCAGGTTTCCGATTCTTCACATCCCACAAGTCCAAAATGTATTCCGTCGGACTTGACTTCATTGACAAAAAGTTTGTGTATCTATCAGAATTCCAAGAATTCACAAATTGTAGCAATCGATTTGGGGTTGCAGGAAATACATTTGAATGAAACGAACCTGTCAACACCGAGTTTATGGGCTAGGAGCCGCCAATCTTTTCCACTTGGGTTAGTCGGGTCCAAACAAAGACAAAGTTTTTTCTTGAGGGTTAAAGGAATTCGAAAGAGTGGACTTCCTGCCTCTAAAGTGACCATGGAACTGCAACCACTGCTCATTGTCACTGTGGATGAGCGCGGCACTAACGTCACTTCGGGTGAAGAGATGACTGGTACATTTGATTGTTGACTTCCACGAGATTTCTAGAAAATAATTTTTTTGATACACTTGATTAAGTTAAATTTAAGTTGTGACATGTGTCAGCTAAACAAGTCAAGTCTGAGCCGAACATTGTAACAATTATTTCGGACAAAGGCGAAGACTTCAATTTCAGTATTGTTCCACTCTGCATATCGAAATACAGGACGGTGGTGGATAACAAACAATCCCAAGGGATTCTGACACATCAATTTAGGTCATTCATTTTGAGACTTACCATTGACGTGAGCTCAGTTCTGATTCGGAATGTTTGTCGTTGCAAATGTACTCCATGTTGAAAGGCAAGGAGACGAAAGCAAATGGTAGAATTCCGTCTCTCTGTCTTCTCCAAACTGAATGAACAACAAAGGTCTGACTGTCGAGAGCCCCAGACTTGCTTGAAGGCTATTTCCTGATTAGAAACACAACAAGTCGGCATTTGTAAAGTTATGCAATTACATTCATGTCAAGTGTGATTAATTCATCCTTTCACTCAACATCAAATCACAACACCATCAATTGAATAAATCAAATCAACAGAAACGCCGTCTTGTGTGACTCCACGCTGTAAACTGATGAACCGAGCGCTTATTTTATACCCTCTCAACGTCCCAACTGATGGGAAAAAAGCAAAGCCGGCATGCCAAAAAGAAACGATACAAAAGCCAAGAGTGACAACTTTCAAATAACCGACAGCCCGATTTACTATATTTGATGCGACTGAACGCTTTGACTAAGCTGAGATACGTCTCAATCAAATTTTCAATGCCACAAGAATAGAAATGCAAAATTGCAGCGCTTTAGTGCTGGAATTACAATCAAACGTTATGTAAGTTGCGTTGCAATCTCTATAATTCTACGACGATTCGATCCCGAAGCACAAAAGAAAGGAACCAGTTACCACGAATTGCATTCGTTGGGGAAAAAAAGTAGACCGCGAAAACATGAAGAGCGTAGCTGAAATTGCTCCCAAGAGAAAGAAAGGATCAAAAATCAAAATGAAATTGAGTGAAACAAGAGACATTTGGCGAGACGAATCAATTCCGAATGAATGCATTATTGAATGGCACGCAAGAGAAGTTCTTCCAGCTCACGGCTGTCTGTCACTAAGGTCTGGCGGGTTCTCAACGAGTGCGTAGGAATAATCCGTAGAAAGGTGACGCTACGACAATCGAATTCTCTCAAACAGATTTGCTCAGTGCATCAACCAAACCAAGGAGCGATTTGGTGAAAGGAATCCACGAGAAAGCGAAACCATGAAACCACAAACACAAATCTAAGGTTACATCAAATACGGCTGAATCAAATACAATTCGTGAGAAAGTCTCAGACATTCCAATGCCGACATGCTTGTTTCCAAAACCAATTCGACGTGGTAGGGAAAGCATCCTAGCCTCCCAGCGTGCGATGAAAGTGGGAATGAAGAGATTTTCAATACGTAATCCTCACCGAGTGCAAAGCAAACTCTTCAAACTCAAAATAAAGCCTTGCGAGCTAAAAGGCTAACAACCGTTTCAAATAAGACTTGCCAAACTTTTAGACTGGTTTTATATTAAATTCTGGAAACTTTATCCAACGCTAGCGTGAGGGATCGGTTCGGAAGCTTTGGTTCAGGTGTTACTGAGGAGAAGGGTAGAAATGAATTAAATTTGTGTGAAACCTTCGTATTTTGGGCCCTGAGTCAATATTACTGGCGGTCAATGAGCTTCCGCGCATTGTTGCAAACAAATATTGAAAGAAATTAACGTTGAATCAGCAATTTACCTGATAGCCTCCCTGTGATTTACACCTCCAACCAGAGCCCACATCTTCTAGCGAAATGCAAAGGCTTTCACCACCATCCTGGAAAAGTAGGCTCCGGGGTTTGTCTAATACTTTCCCTCCAAGTTTCTTCTCGTGCTCGACTAGCCTCTGAATATACAAGAGAAGATTTTTGAAAGTGAGGGCTTAGAAAATTTGAAGAATGTTGACATACCTCAAGTGCTGCGATTGTGTCATCCATCACATAAACTCGAATGACATATTCGGTGAGATGCGAGCCGAACTGACTGAACTGAGATGCTGGCCCAAAGACAGCAATGCGAAGAGTTTTCACCGCTTTCTTTCCAGGCTCTGACTGCCCCACCAAAGCAACTCGCTCCAGTCTGTCACTCACGAGGAACACTTGATTGGAGTCTAGTTGAATGAACACAGGGGTTTGAAGTGTTTCTTCACCTACAGTTGCCAGTTTCTAAAGAATGTCACAAAAATACGTTCGTTTTAAAATTGCAATTGTAGGCGACAACGACAAGTACAAATGTTTTCTTGGAAAATGTCGATAAATACGTACCCTCCAACTTGAAGACCCAGAATCTCCAGACCCGCTTGCAAAATGGTACAACGAGACACTCCAACCTCCATACTTTAGGGCAGCACAATGTTGAAAAGTAAGGATCGCCGGTTTCTCCAAAAAGACGCTCGTGGGTCCAGCCGAAATGACAGGACTCAATAAAGTTTGTCCGTCTGATTAAATAAACACAAGTATGAGGTCTGTGGGATGGACAAGGACACTTTTTGCAAAACAAAGTTATCTCTAATTCATTGAGGAGGTCGTTTACCGTTGAGCGGAGGTTGATCTTTTTCCTCGGTTAGAAGAGCACAGTAGAGTTCTTCGCAGGAATTCAATGCCCCTTCGGGGATTGTCAAGTTTATGGCAGAGTCTTTCAGAGCAATTCGGCATCCGGAAGAGTTTGCTGTGCACCATGCCACGCATTCTGGGTCCAGACCCTCAAGAAGAAGACTTGAGGATGCAATCGAGTCCCGAAATAAGTTACTGCCCGGGTGACCGTTACCTGGCGAAGAGCTACGTCCTGGAGAATTTGCTTCCTCGTAAAGAATTGAGTTTGGACGAGAGCCTCCAGCTAGAGATAAATATGAATAGAAATGCTAGAAATAACTAGGAAATTGTTTTTCTACCTGAGAAATTTGGGCCGGCAAATCGACTGCACTCGAGCTGCTTGATTTTGAAAGTTATGCAACAAAAAAAGAGAGCTCTGTGCAGCCTTCTGTTTTAAATCAAGTGACTAAATTATGTGTTGTGCACGAAGTCTGGCGACTGTTTATATCGTAACTTTGAGAACCTTTGTCACAATGACGCTTAATGAACTTTCCCTTTATATTTCAGGAATATGTATGCATTTCGGTAGATTCGTAAATCATTGGAAACCTGTCAACTAGCCTTGCCGAAGGTGTCAGCGTACACATCCCAGAAAAGTGATGATAAGACAAAGAAAGTTCTTTAGCATTGTAGAATCCTAGGATTGAGTGACAGCGACTAACGTCAAATACGCCCAGCACAGACGAAAGTCGACTCTATCTGAAGTTGCTGATGTTCGCTATTCTCTTCCATGTCGGAAAGCAAGAAAGACATATTCCAATTTCGAAGCTGCTCCTTTGCACCCTTAATATTACTATATCGACCAAATTTACCTGATTCAATCGGTTCCACTTGCAAGAGCACGAAATCAATTTACTTTCATTTCTATTGTGAAGACAGGAAGGCATTTAATATGAAACCTGAGCTGGCACAACAACCATTTCAAATAGAATTTCCTGCGTATTGCAAAGGCTCCATGTCAAGCCATGTACTAACGCCACATGTACATGTGCTAGCGATCACCGCTCACCTACTACTCCCAGACCATTTATTTTGATGCGATCTGCGATGTCATTATTCAGATATTACGTAATGTAATGGCCTTGCAAAATGGTATTTATGGATTCCGGGCAGTCTCATAGTGGAATAGAATTTAAGCATAAAATCCACACAATCCTAGCTATTTTGACAAGGATCAGTCCCAGAATTCTTACCAATATGGGAGTATTAAACCCTTACGAAAGTCAGAAGTCATGTTGAATCGGAAGTGGCAATGCGTAATTTAAAACTTACAGGAAGTGAAAGAGCTACTGGTCATGCTGTCGGAGGATAAGGATCTGGGAAGACGATCCAAAGCAGTAGAAGAAAAACAATCTCCTGGGTTGGATGAAATGGTTGGAGATCCAAGAAGTCTCATGCACATTGGGTTGCCTTTGCTACTGCAATTATCCTCAGAGGAAGGAGATGTCAGGGCTGTCACGGTCGCGGTCGCGGTGACCACTGAGAGTTGTTGCGGTTGTTGTCTCTGCTGTTGTTGCATGTGAAGATGTGGGACGTCGTAGTGGTGCTCGCTCGTATCTGCAACATTACAAAATGCGAATTGAGATTCCTGATTGGAACCACAGGAAAGAACAATGCATTGCAATAATGTTAAGCATGAACATTAAATTCGGACAGGAACAAATTGAGCACGAGTCGGTGGTTCTCATAAAATGTTTCTTGTTCGCCACTGAATCTCTTCGCCAGCCCGAACATTCATTGTTCACAGGCTGTGCTCAGGATCATGTGGGACTTTCTCCCTGTGCTTTCTCCATGTGCCGAACTAGGCTTCGGTGTCGGTTCCTACTCTAGTTCTTGGCTCTCCAAGTTCTATTTCAATTAGACGGGGACTTAAGAGTCGTTAAAGCCGAGCTGAAGTACCTGGTGTGAGGCTGTCTTTATTGAGGACGGCGGTTCCAGCCACGGAACCCGGGTAAGTGTACTCATAGCAGAGGGGCAATCCCATGGGGTTCATTCCAGTTGAGCCAGCTGTGCTCACTGTCAAGTCAGGCTGAATTCCTAGCTTCTTGCTCGGATCCGGAAAATAACCAGGTGGGTAATCTGGAAGTGAGAGAAAGAGAAAAACAATTATCAAAGGATTTATCGAATCCATTTCAAGAGGGTGTCTCTCCTACATTATTTTTCTGCTTCTCCGATTCCGGGCCCAGCTTTCTAGCCCAGTGTGAATTAAGTGGAGCAAATCCATACGAGTCTTAATATTAAAAAATACACGGTCCCAACAACTTTGAAAAATTGCAACTGTTCTATGTTTGTTACACAACTTTGTTGCTCACAATGCAAAGCCGTAGTTTAAGAACAAAGTTTTGTGTGTGGGCTTAACAATTGGAGCATAAACAAGTGGATCATAGACTCAACCTGTCTCTCTCACACGAACACACAAAACACGCAATATCTTAAGTGACACTTACGACTGACACCAGGGCTTAAGCTTAGGTTCGGATTGAATTCTTTCGGAAATAATTCCAGAGCGCCTACACTTGCTTGCTTAGCACAGCACGTGTTCATGCAAATAAAAATGCATTATTACCGAGCACGCTACACTTGCGGCTTTCATTCATCATTAATTAAGTTCCAATGCCTTCAAAGTATTCTTCGCTACAACTGTCTTGTCTAGAAAATGTAATGCCCGGGACGGGACAGAAATCTGGGAGCACAAAAAAGGGAACTTGACTTATGCATTCCGGATTAGACAGAGTGCCAATTGTCTTCAGATTCCAAGTGAACTTGACTGTGCTCTCATTTAATATGCATGCATGCATTTCTATGCACGCGTAATTTCAGCTCTGAAGCAAGTCTTTCATTAGAAACGATTGCCAAAATAGCCGAATGGCATTGCACGGTGCTTGCACTCACGACATGACAATACCGGGCTTGGTTCATTAGTACCTGTATGAAATGTCAGATTAATTACCCCAAAGTTCTAGTACAGCTTCCATAACCGCCAGAGCCAACTAATTATCATGAGCACAAGTTCATGAATGAATCAAGTTCAGTCACTTCGTGTGTGGCATTTGAATGGACCTTCTGACTTTGTCACTTTTATATTTGAGCCGCAAACTCGATTTCACTACTTGGAAAGCTACACATTCCACGCTGGAAACTGGAAAGCGTTAATGATATTTTTGGACAGCTGTAAAATTACGGTGAAAGTAATTAAACCATGGCATTCAAATGAATAAAAATTTCACGAAAGCAAAGTTTCAGCGTCCAAACTCTGAGACTATCATTTTGACGATGACACTCGCTCTGACTAGGAAGACATAAGTTTTAAACTGTTGCAAAATTAAAAAGTGAGATCTCCATCTCATTCAGGAGCTGGTGAGCTCGTGGTTTGAGGTCGAGTTCTCTGAGGAATTCAAATTCGCAATTTCAAATATTCAACCAAATGTCCCCCACCTCCTCCCAGCATCTCTGGTTTTGATTCAAACTAGGAAATATGCGGCCATTAGATTGAAGACTGAGAGAGAGCGAGAGAAAGACGGAGGCGGTTTTTGGAGAGTTGTGATGCTCGACTCCCTGGACCGTCCCGAGTTTCCTAATAATGAAATAGAGTGAGTTCGAAATGGTTGGAGTTGAACTAAAACTTTGTCGTTTATATTAATGTCATTGCTGCTTTCATTTTGGATTTCATCATGAATTTCTTTCTCCGTTCTGCTCATCCGAATGAACAAACTTGTCTGTCAGATGCAATCAGAACCAACGACTTGTCTTCTTCCCATTTCTCCCCATAAAGATCGTCGGCAGTCGGCATTAGAAATCTTCCCTGCTTTCTCCCTCCCCTTTCCTTCTTTCCGTTTTCACCAAACCAAAGTTCCAGTTCACTTCCTTCCACTCCAGCCAACAAAGTGAAAGTGAACCAACATGACATGTCGGTTCACATGTTAAGTTAAAGCATTCTATGATTCCATCCTCTCACTTCCCCAGACGGGGGGAACATAGGCTAAGAGCATTGAATGCCATGACATTGCACATTACTCTCGATCTAGTCTGAAAAATATTGCCAACAGACTAACGAAAGTGCAATGCATACCATGGCTACAAGAATATCGTGGATATTCGTTTTGCAAATATGTCAAAATCAGGACTATGAGAAGAATTAAAAGTTTTTTTTGAACTTCCTCAAAAAGTTATCAGGTGCTGAGGTGCCATAAGTATGAAATGCGTTCCACTTTGAATTTCAAAGATGCTGAAGTGTAGATCTGTCCTGGGGTACAATTCGAGCACTTAAGCGCACTTTTATCTGACTTGACGATAACATAAAAGTATTGAGAAATATATCCGGTTTGATTCCATTTCTTTCCCCCTACAAACATGACATCATCATCCTAAGATTTATATGTTGATGGACGATTCCTTTTAAGACTCCCATCACAAATTGCCTGGTATTTTCTTACTTGTTGTCTGATCCCAAGACTCCATTCTTTGCTCAAAGCGAAAAAACTTTTGTTAAATAAAAAAAGTTCATAACAGCTAAACATACGAATACGACTCCTTTCCTCAGCTCTAAACGAATGGAAGTCTTCGTCTATTTCTTGGTTTTTAAAACTACTGGCTGATCTATGAGGTTTAGTAGAAGAGCAAAAGCAGAATAATAAAAAGTTGCGTAAGCGTAATCGTAGTAGTCGGCTAAATCTTTCAAGAAAAACTTTTTTTTTCTTATCTGTCAGCACTTGCCCTCGTTTTCTACCATCCTAGACTTTCTTTATTGGAAAACAGACTTTTTCTCCACGCTAGGTTGCGGAAGATTGAACAAAAGGAAGCTGTTTTAGAATTCTTTGTACTTGCGATTTAATGTGAAAAGTGTGATGGTTAATCGAGCTATTGTTGTCATCCAAAACTATCTTGCTGGGAAAAGAACTTTAAAAGAAGAATTTGCTAGCTATCTTTACAAGATAAATCCGTCAAGAGGCCATTAAATTGGAAGCCGTGATTATATAAGATTGCCATTAGAATGTGCTTCGTCTTCATATTGGACTGCTTGCGTGGTTATTATTGCCAAGTCGGTCCGAGGAAGGCATGAACATGATTGCTCACAGACTGACTTAATTTAATTTCCCCTCTTCGTCTTGTCTTGTTTGTTGTTGTTCTGGGAGTGAGTGAGTGAGGCTTTTGGATTACCCGAGACTCAAGTCACAACCACCAACATTGTAATTTATTACTCAAGTCCTCACATCAGGAGCGAATTTCGCTTCAATGAGTTAATGACTTTATCGTCCTACAATTAGATGCATCTGGCTGGAACACTGACGAATTACTCTCATTCCGTCCTCTCCTTAATATTATATTACGCAATCCGCAATCCATATCTCCAACGTATACAAGTGCCGTGCATCTGTCCCATCCTATATCCTTGTGTTCAGATTTTGCATGAATACGCTTAGCTCTCAGGCTAGGCTAACCAGAACTTCTATCTCTCACTCATCTGCATCCATTAGGGACTTTTACTGGTTACTGGAGCTCCGTCAATTTTCACAAAATTTTCTTCAATTCTAACGACGAATCAGGAGGGTGCAAGTTAATGTCTTGCAAGGAAATTGTTAGAAAGATTAATTACAATCGATATCAACATAGAACTTGATTGTAGACAATTATCGTAAATACGTGGCACACTGCTTCATCTACGTGAGCAGCTCATAAACAAAAAGTGGTAATGAAAAATCGTATTTCATCGACCTAACAAGAGTACAGGATGAATGCGCTTCTTCATTACATCCGTCAACTACCACGGCAAAGAAAATTAACCACTCAAATTCACTAGAGAACTGAACGTAGAACTGTGTTTCAAATGAAAAGACAAAATATTAACTTTTCACGCCTTTCCATTCCTCGGAATTCTGAATCGCACATGAAATTTGAAGAGAAAACAATGGGCTTGTGTTTTATCCAAGCAAGCATCGCGCATCGTTACTATCAAGCCATTTGTTTCGTCGGAAAGTTTTACTAGTGGCTGACAACACCGAATTTATCATGCTCTTATGGTGAAAGTTGGTTGACTGAGAAAGGATGCCGTTCAGAATACAAAGCTAGCAATGCCAGAACATCATGTAAAGTATGAAGCTAAAATTTGTATTTTCCTCCTGATAGTGGAAGGTGGGGTAGAATACAAGAACGCTGGTCGTATTTGTAACGGATTTATTGCTGTTAAATGCAAAAATTGCAGAAAAAGTTCAGAGCTGGCTAAATTGTGGTGCAAAATTGACGCAGTTTACCAAGTGGTATCGATTGCTCGTACTAAAAGCAATAAGATTCCCGTTAAGTATTTGTGGAAGTACTAAGAAAAATGAGCCAGCTATTACACATTCGTAAGCAAAGCAAGGGGTCTCACTCCATTTTGAGTATTCAGAAATTACGCCATTATTTCATAAAAACTTCTTTTATTCCCCCCACATTCAGTATTCAGCAGTTCATTCGGAAGAGACGACTAAAATTTTATTACACTCATTGTTCACCATTCCAAGACTACTGATAAAGTTTATGTTGCGGAAGATCCAAGTTTTATCATCTTTTTGAGAGCATTTCTTGCTCTTAAGACTTTTGCTGTCGCGCGGCTGCAGTGCTGGTTTTAATTCGACTTCATTCCATTCCAAAATCGCAACATTGGACATGCAATGCAACGCAATGTTTTTACTTTCTTACCAAGTTGAGTAAATTGAAAATAGTTTTAGTCAAGTCCCGGTATCTGTTTACAAGATTCTGTCTTCATTTATTCTCCTCGTCGTAAAAAAAGCTACGGTTGCTCTTAAAAAGGAAAACACTGGCCCTATATATTGGTTTGACTTTTTTTCGATAACTTGACAAAGCTTAGGGTAGCTTGGCATGCTATTTGTAGTTTGCCGTCATTCACTTGACTATTTGACGCCGGCTGACTCATCCATTTATCCAAACTATGCATCTGTGGATCCTTGTACCACTAAAACAGACCCGGCGTACGAATGCACTTAGCAAAAAAAACTGTTGCTCCTTCTTTAGGCAGTCTTTCACAATGAAAGGGTTCACTTGTGTTGTGTCTTTTGAGTTTGAGATAAGGGCAGCCAGCTATGTACTACCAAAGATAATTTTGACTTTGAGATGTCTGGCTATAAACATACGCACATGGTAAAAACTAAAATTAATGATTTTCCCTATCAACTCTGTCTAAAGCTGAGAGCTAGTGTAAAGAGGGGATTGATGACTACGATGGCGACGTAACTTCTAATTTAAATCTCGACCATCCTTCCTTACTAAAAAATATTCCAGAATGGGCAAAATGGTTTGAAGCACCAGTTGAAAAGCTGCATGACTTGTGAGTAAAATTGACTGTATTTCACAAATTCATCTACAATTTTCAAACAAAAGAATTACGATGGGCAAGCAAGCCTGCTTAGTCCCTGAGTCCTTGTCCGAAATCTAAAATCGAAAAAGCTCACTGAAAATATAATATTCACCGACCAGTTTGACAAAAAGTTGTAAAATACGTAACAAGAGTCTCTATTTCAATATACCACAATATTTAGCTTGGTTACGCATAACCACATATGAAGAGTCCGGTCGGACTCCAGAGGAAAGTATGTTTAATCTGGAGTGGTTATATGGAGTTGTAAACCCAATCGTTCAGTTCGAATTCAAACTTCGAAGGTTTCGAATTTCAGACGAAGATGTACGTTAAGAGATTTCGTGTCGGAATAGAAGAACTAGTACAAACCACCAACGAAGCCACCCTGTTCGCAGCACAATTTTGCTTTTTAAAAGCCGAGTGCATTTACAAAATACTGCGATACGCAAGATTTTAAAGATCTGTTTGTTCTGATTTTTCTGCTTGGACTATTGAAAATCTAATATTTTAACTTTGTAAATTATGTGTACGTAACAAACTTTGTCTTTCAAAATTTACCACTAACTACATACGTATGCGAGCATATTATGCTATATATTATATTGGAATCAATGTGCTTGTTGTACAGCTTGTCATATTTCATATCAGCTTCACAATAATTAAACATGGACATTCTTTTGAAAAACTGAATCTGATTTGCCTTTAACAGTTAGAGTGAGTGACAAGTCTTTTCACGGAAATGTGATGTTTTATTTACTTTTCAACACGTACATTATTTGGTGGACGAAATGGCCGAGACACGGCCGAATGCATAATTTCAACCTGTGCTAAACTAGACGAAAATAAAATTTACTAGACAAAGTCTGCCTGAACGTGGTGTCGGGTTGAGTGGAGTCGATGAAAGAGGTGCAGATCAGTTTACAGGCAATTGGGTTTCGTTTGGGTTCACCCGGAGCGAGTCTCGGATATCCAAGTTCTCCACACCAGACCTAATTTCGCTATAAATTCTCAAAAGACTCATGCATCTTCATCAATTTACAGGAAGGGAACACGCGAATTGAATTTGCAAAAACGGAGGTGCGTACCCTGCATTCATTCCCTACCAGGAATAATAAAACCCAGTAAAACTCGAGGTTGGATTTCTCTTTGCCAGCTCCAGTTCTGTTTGAATATTGGTCGCCGTAGACCAATATTCCCAAGTTTTATATGAAAGTTCGCTTTCTCTCTCACGTTGCAGACTTTTCCTATTTAGGTCAACCAAACAAATTCCGAATAAAATGTTTACTTACCAGATGGAGCCATATCGTACATGACATGGTCTCGCCCTTTTCTTCTCATTAAACGGACGACAACCAGACCAGCTATTGTGAATAACAAGATGGCCACACCCAGCCCAATGTACAACGCAATGTCCGTTTCGGCAATGGCCCTTGCAGCTGAAAAGAAACAAAACAAGAATATTTCCCTTCATTTGAAAAATTACAATTTGTTTAAATCATACGCATTTTAAACCTCAAGCTTCGCAGAAATGTACAGCATATTTCGTAAATCTTCACTAGCAGGAAATAAGTTTAGTGATTTGGAGTAATGTTCTGCACAAAAAACTGGTCCTCAATTTTACGAATCAAGTACTAAAAAGCATTCAAAGGCCATTCGAGTAGCAGAGGAGGCTCACTGGAGTATTCACATTGAATTAACGAAACTTGACTTGGAGTGGTCGGTCTTGTTAACTTCATTAGTTATGGCATGGTTCGTAAAAAGTAGGGTGACAACAATGTCACTCCGCGCTAGGGAGCCGTTATTTACTCAACTCATTAGTTTCAATTTCAGTTGCATTCACAAACAACGATAATGGCATGACATGGTATCGTTAGACTCCGCGAGACTCTGCCACTGCCACTGCCGAGTATGAAAAGCAGTGAAGCAAGGAATACACAGTCCTGACAAAAACTTGAACCTAACCCATCCATAATTTACTCGGGGATTTGTAGTTTTGCCATTCTTTGGACATAAAAGTTTGCAGCGGCTTTGGAATATTGTGATATTGCCGAAAATTTGTGTTGTCATAATATTATGATTCAACTAAGGGTTTTCGAGGTCGCTTTAATGAACAAGCACCTGTAATTGCCTGTAAATGTAAAAACTCGTTCCTTTCTTATTCATCCCCCTTTTGTGATTACATCCTTTCAATTTCAAACACAGATCCTCTCCAGAGCTAGCAAGTGCTGAAAGAGCAACGGCAATGACATTCTTAAGCGTAAAGTGCAAGGAACTGGGAGAAGTAAATTTGGGCATGTGGCCGGTACCTTGCACGGCCAGACTTCTTGTATTTGAGAACCGTAAGTGACCTATTCCTATGCAAGATCACGAGTGTCAAATTGCTTTCAAACCAATGAACTTCCCATGCAGCTTCTTGCTCGCAATAACCATGAAGTCCTAACCTTTCCAGTTCGTTCGGCCGTTTGGATTAAGCCCAGTATTTGTACTCTGCTCAATTTACAGTATTTCATCCAGAGGGACGTATTTGTTTGTGGAAATCCACGGAACATTAAGCACCTTTAATGACTATTACTGGTCGGTCTAAGACTGTGGCAATTTTCGCAAATCCCCAGCAAGAGAAAGTAAATGTAGAGCAGAAGGATTACTTTAGGTGATTAAAGTCCTTCCTTCATCTTCTGTTTTGTTAGAACTATTGCTACAAGGAAACGCTAAGCTTAACCAGTGAGCAGGGCACCCACATACATACAGTGCGATCTGGTTCAAAATGTTCGTGTAAAACGTAAAACCTATTTCAGTTTTCAAAATTCATATCTTCTACCGGACCAGTACGAATACTAGAATTCGGTAATAATGTTCAATAATTTCGACGCATAAAATAGTTAGAAAATGCTACGCTTGAAATTCGATAGAAATTGCTTCCCGTGGATAGTCAGGTGTAGAATTTTCGCCAGCATTTGCTAATTAACTTATCTGCACTTTGATAAAATCCAGGCAAGCGTGAATGAATGATTGTTCCGGAAAGCTATTAATTGAAGATGAGAAAGGATAGGTAGCAACTCTAGAGATTATTCAGCTCTTGACATTTTCTTTAGCCCTCAAACATGACGGACGCATACTTCGGGTGCAGTATAGTTCGTGAGTGGATCCTTGCTCAGTTGGAAGACACACAAGAATAGATCGCAAATCAAGTGAACCATAAAGTGAACTATGTGCTGTTCAGAAGGGAGGCAAGGCACTAGGCAAGGATTGCGTTGGAGTTGGACTGGCTTTCACTCTCTTGTATTTGACTTTCATCATCCGTGAAAGGGATAATGACATGTTTCCCCCTTTACTCGTTTACACACAGCGACTTTATTGCTATTATCCTAAACCATATTCCAAGGAGATGCGATCGTCAGCTGAATTCCATGTCACCCAGACTCAAATGTCTAATCCATTAATAATAACTGTGGGTGGAAATCTTTCCAAACCAGAACCAAATGACGGCGACCATGGGAAAGAAAGTGAGTGGGGAAACGAGAGCACCGAAATCTTAGAAAACGATTTGCAGTGTTACCGTCAACTTAAATAATTATAAGGCCGGGGCTTGGCCGTGGCTCGGCTTTGGTTTAGCCGAGTGAAAGTCTGTGCACTGCTGCCAACCCATGCATGCGAACACAATATAGATTCCCTACTGAAAACTTGAAAAAAGTAATGTAATCCCAAACCCTGAGCCCATAGAACCACGAAAGCAGTCAGGGGAATCCTAAGAAGAGTATAATAATTCCATCATAACGTTATTATCATCCTCTCAAAGTTGCATTGCATACATTTTTTTAAGCCGAGCAAGTTCTTTCCTCGTTTGCTGTTAGAGTAGGAGGCGGGTAGTCTAATCCGGATCTCGGGACAAGGAAAGAAAGGGGGATGAAATGGACCGTAAACTTGTGATTTCGACAGTCACCTAACAAAAGAAGTTGTGGAAAAGTCTTCATGACAGACGAAGACGAAAAAGACGACATGGAGAGAAAAAGATAGGGAGTCCGGACTAGAGAAAAAAATACTAGCTCGCTCCATCATCATCATCATCATGGAGGAAGAAGAGAGAAGACCAAAAACCCAGGATAGGATGCTGAAGCAAAATGAGAATTTTATGATAATACCATTTTCCTTAACCAAAAATTCCGAAGTGTTCATATTTTATGCTTCACTCTAAACTGAGAGCTATTTGCTTCTCTACATAAAGTCTGCAAATTATTTAATAAAACTTGGTTGGTTTGAATAATTGACTGAGACCTACCGCCCCCGCAATATTATTTAAGTATGACCACTGCCTGGCAGACACTTCATTCCCAAACGATTCGAAGCATTGCAGGGGTAAAGCTTGGAAATCCAATTCTCCTCCCACGTGTGTCGGAGAAATCTTACAAGAGCCTTCCTGACACGAGGAAAGTGTCCAACAAAAACGTTGTCTTTACAAGTACAAAGACTTTTTCACTTTGTTGCTTACAAGAAGAGAAACACTAAAAGTTGACTGTAAATGCTGGAAAAACATTTCCTAGTAAATTTTCAAATGACTGCTGCTAGAACATTTTTGGAATGGGATTGGCATTTCTTGATTCCTTTCTCCTGAAACAACTTTCCAATTGCCCTGTGAAGCAAAATGGGAACTTTTGAAATGCAATAACGTTGGCAAAAGTTTATTGTTCGACTCTAACATAAAGTGCATTAAAGAAGCGATAGCTCCATTGAGATGACATGCAAACTTGTTAAGTAGGTGCTCCGTACGCAAGTTAGTTTTTGCAGGGCTGAGCTGAGCTGAGGAACGAACGCAGTCAAGTGGACCAAATGAAGGAACGAACGACGCGATAACTTTGTCCAAATTTTCATGCGCTTAGAAAAGGAAAAAAAACTTTTATGACTCAACCCGGTTTCTTTCCCGTGTCCACAAAACCTAGGCTGCCTGCCTTTTACATCTTCTTGTCTCGGCTCCAGATTATGATCAAGTCTTACTAAGACCAAGTCCCATCCATGATGAATTCCTCTCATCCTCCCTGTCTTCGGCTACCGCAAAGGGAGTTTAAAAAAATCTTCTCTTAACTCTTTACCTTCCCAGTTGTGGTTGATAGTCAAGTTGTTGGGATGATGTTGGGAAACGTGTCACTTTTTCTCTGAGCTTTACGCTGTATTGGGCTGTAGAAAGCTATTCCATTTTCATCAGCTCGCCTTCTTCGCTTGCAAGTTCTCAAATGTGGGATACTTTCGCCCAATTTCGCGACAACCGGAACATGAACTTGAAGTTATGTTTTCCAGGAATATTTTTTTTTACAACCTGGGAAGCTTTTGCAGCATCGAACGTGTCTTTTCATGTCAGAGAATCGTAAGGCGCGGTGTCATGCATGTTATTTGTGTGCTTATCAAATATAGTACGTCTTTTGGTGGTGCTGTCATGCACAAGGAGATTGAGTATTAGAGACAGCGTAGGCGGTGAAAAGTTGTCACTCTGGTCATTTCTCAAAGAAAATGAAACCGTCTGGCTCAACTTACCCAGTTTGTTCGGAAAAATGATTAATTACTGTTTTTATATAGATCCATGTATTCAAAACAAAAACAACAAAAACGTTGGGCAGAATCGATGGTCTTGTAGTTTTCAGCTTTTGGGAATTGAGTACACAACCTGCTGGCATTCTGGCACAATTGACCTTCCAGTTTAGGAATTCGCAAAGAAAGTGAAAGTCGGACATGCCGAACCAAGTAGTAATAAATTGATCGCATAAGACATGTAGAGGAATGTGTTATGGTGTAGACACAAACAGTTGGTTCTAATTAAGAAACCCATTCGCTAACTTGTAACTCGTTAATTGCCTTAAAAATTGTGATTTATTTGACAAGCAGTAAAAAGCTATGAGACAACATGCATCCGCTAAGACTTAACGACTTGTTGTAGCTTAAAAATTAGAATGCAAGTGTGACTCCTTCGCAGAAAGACAGGAGTTGTTATTTTGGAAAAAAATTTACGAAACGAACGCCACATTTCGCTGGAACAAATAATATTTTCAACAACTGTCAAGAAATTAGAATTCCAAGGAATTTTAATTTAAAGAAACTTCAGCCCTTCGTCTTGATTTCGTACCTTGATGCTTCAAGTGTGTTGGGCTTTGCAGCTTACGATTTTAGAGTACAGGTTTACGTCTTCAAAGCTGGGCGCCTTGAATGTTACAGTCCATGAACAAAGTCGATAAAGACTTAAGAGCCTAATGAAGAAGGCATTCATCTTCATTTTATTCTGAGTGGTTGGTGGCGGAGAAACTAAATTGACCTTTCTTTTCAATAGAGTGCCTCAGAAGTCCCGGAGGACCATTTCATGCCTCGTGGGTCCATCAACCCCTCTTTGACTGACACAAAGGGTTCATCATCTTACTTCATCATGCATGCCTAGTTTGCAAAGGTTACATCTGTGCAGCGGTTGAACCGTCTCCAGTTCTATGTGCCTGTGACACGCCAGCCAGCAAAAGGACGAATTGCTTTGGACAAGTACCCCGAAAATTTATATTTAGGAGACGGGAGCATAACACTAGGCGATATTTTCGGCATAACTTTACTCAATTCCCTCTGGGACTAGAGCAAACGCGGAGCAGGACAAGAGAACTTGAGAGGAAGCAGAACTTTGAAGAGATAAAAGTCGAAAAATTTCTGCTCGTAGTCCCGAACGTCGGTTAATGCTAGGTCGCCAATTCGTGGCGTACTTACTTGCCTTATGTACACAACCGCCCACTACTCAACTGGTTGGGCATAAACCCATAATAATTGATGAGCCACAGAATGTTGCGGTCATTTCACTAGCAAAATATCTATTATTCGAGACCTATGGAGTACCTCACTTGAGGGCTAAACGACTGCAAGATATTACGTATACGTACCCTTCTTCTGTATCGGAAAAAGTTTATGCGTTTTCTTGGGTCTCCGCTTTTACGAAAAATGTGTTCGATGCAAAGTGTCTGTGACGGCAATCGCAAACAGAATCACTGGAACTTGAAATGTAGGCTAACAAACCGAGAAATATGTTTACAATTTATTTTAAATCCATTCAATACCATCCGCAGCGGCAGTCCTACCACTGAACTCTTCAGTCTTCAAAAATTAAAACCTGAGTCCAATATAAATACACACTGTGGACTCACATCTGGAGATGGACGTGGAAGAGAAATGGCTTCCCCTTTTTTGAAGGAAACCAAGAATGAGCAACTGCTCAACATTCATTTCAGCCTGACAGTTTTGCTCACAACAAAATGTCACGTCTAGATATTTCAACAATAAGACTGAAAGACGGTCTGTGCCCAGTGTCAAGTCTCTCTTCTCTTCTTTCAACATTACGAGATCGATTCTTTACTCTGGAGCTTGAGTGAAAAGTCACTGGGGAGTTCCTAGTTAGTACCCAGTCCTTTCAACGATTAAAATTGAAAAGACTTGTCCGGTCCTTGCCTGGTCAATAAATCTTTGGCAAGACTTCGACTTGGCCAGTGTCCAAGTCCACCAAGAGTCAAGCCGTCTAAAGAGAGCATGGAGCGGGGCCTGACTCGAAATTAATCTATTGAAAATCCAGTAGCGTACCGGAAGACTGATCTCTCATTTTGTTTCCAATCTCTCACACAGTGCGATTTCATTCCAGGACTAGGTTTCCAATTCCAATGGCCTAGTCCAGCTCAGTTTTGAAGTAGCCAGAGCAAAACTACACCGTCAAGCTTACGCGCTTGGTGTTTAAGCCAGTAACACGAAATTGCCAGTGAAATGTAAGAACTGGAACAAACATTTCACCTTAAATTAGGGGGTTTTGCGTTCGCCAGAAGAGATTTGCTAAACAATACAATCCAATGCTTTCTCGTGATTTCAGATTCGATTAGCGTGAGTCTCAGCCCAAGCTCTAATTCAACATTTCCGAGTGAACAGCCATTTGTATAATTGCAATCAGATATCTTTGGACTTCTTGGGTATATTCCAATTCGGAAGACCAAGTCAAACCAAGTAACCCAACCATATAATGGGATAATTATTAGCGATCGCAGCGTTGCGAGATCGCTACTTGCAATGACTAATGTCGTCCGTCTGATCGGACTCTGAGCA